>PVKA01011124.1:0-62061 GCA_004027165.1 Ctenomys sociabilis | reverse complement strand
GGAAGCCTGGCAGCCCATGTCAAAAACTTAGATGAAAATGGCTTGGATTTACTCTCGAAAATGTTAGTCTATGATCCTGCTAAACGGATTTCTGGCAAAATGGCACTGAATCATCCGTATTTTGATGATTTGGATGGTCAGATTAAGAAGATGTAGGTTTTCGACAAAGAGCTTCCACATCTTATAATCTAGGATGAATAGTTGTATTTTTACTGTTGATTCTATTTTTGTCTTTTACATTTTTCTTTTGCTGTGAAACTGAAACTGTATTTCACTTTCCATTTCAAAAGTATAATTTAAAAATGTAAATATTGTTCTATATAAATTTAAATATTATATATATGTGTGTAGATCTCACTGACAGTTATTTATTATGATAATAAAACTATAAATGTAAAAAAAAAAAAAAAAAAAAAAGCTGGCCGATGCTCAGAATGCAGTGAGCCGACTACTACGAAAACAATCTGGCCTTCAGATACTGTGGAACCTAGAAGAGTTTTCATTTATGAATACAACATTTTAAGTGTTATAAAATTGTTCTAAGTTTTAGTTTTTATAATCTGTTTTCTTCAAAGAAATGGCCCTTTCTTCTACATCACGGGGTGTAATAGAGTAAGGTCATTCATCATATTCTCTTTTAAATGCAGGCATTCACATCATGACTTCGCACTTATTTCTGAAAAATTCCCTCATTTATTTATGAAAATAAATTTCCTCATTTATTTATAAAATGTGTTCTCCCTGCTGCATCAGTTACTTTTTTTTTTAATTTTTTTTTTATAGGATTTGTGGATCACTTGTTAATGAACCAGTTTTCAGTTTATCAGTTTTCTTTGTATTTTCCCATTGCACATTTTTCATTCCTTTGATCTCTCCTATTATGTTTATTTAGATTTCATACTGTTTAAAATATTTTTAATTTTCTTTTAGACTTTTCTCTTTACATACCGGTTATACAAAATGTGTGTTGTTTAACTTACAGAAACTTCATCTTCTTGCTACAAATTTTTAAGTTAATCCTGTTATGAGATTAAGAAAAAATTTCACAGAAAGCAAATTGGTCAAGCAATAGCCATGACTCATCCACGTGGCTGACACTGACAAAAGATGTACAAACTGTTGTACAGGGTTTCAAGGTAAATCCTGAGAGGATTTGACTGACCTTGTCAGATACAAAAGTTACCTTTCTTGTTATATAGGTCTTGCTTTATCTTGGTCTTAATCATCCAGAAGAAAAGTATAAAAACAAGGTATAAAAAGTAAAGCCATATTAATATGCTGAGCTGTAAAAGGCTCAAGTCAAGAACTTCTAACATTGCCAGTCTTATGGATGACCCTCTGCTATTATGGACTACCAGACTATATTGGATTACTTTGGTGAATTGGCGCACTTACAATATTTGAATGGCCATGTCAGATATGGGTACATCTCTGACAAAAGTAAATAAAAAAGAGGGATATAAATAAAGGGCCATTTTGTAATGAAAAAAATATATCTGTATATACAAAATAGGATAGATATATGGCTACTTTCTCTTAGTTCAATGAGAAGAAAGTTTTGTACTAATAGTGTTTAGACAAGATACCATATCTGCATCTTGTATTATGAATAGCTACTATGAAGACCACGATGTGAAATGTATTGTTTGTTGTAAGGATCCTACTAACCTGTTTTGAAACTCTCTCGATGCTATTTCTTTCTCAATAGAGTCAATATTAAAAAGACAATAAGAAAATAGTCTTTTTCCAATTCTCTTAAATTTATTCAGATGTTTCCTATCTCAGCATACATCAATCTTGCTTAACATTCTAGTATATGTGAAAATAAATTGAGTTTTTTAATTCACTGTGTTTAATGATTTATGACTTACGACTGAATTGAAGTGGTTGATAGGGTTGTTGAAGGAGCCTATATTTCCACCTATTTTTATTCTAATTGTTCTGTAAAGCACTAGAAGATGTCACTGTGGCTACCTACTGTTTTATGGCGATTTCACTTCTCCTACTACAAGGCTTGGGTTACTATTCTGAAATTTCATTAATAGCTGTGTACACGTCAAGCACGGTGTTATATTTCCAGTGACTCACCATCTCCCTGTGAAATGTCATCTTCGAACTTTTCTGGTTTTTATTCTTTGCAGTATTTTTCTATTGAAATATATGTTGACATATTGAAATAAGCATTTCAGTGTTGTGTATTTAATATTTGCATAAAATTTCCTCCTTTATATAGCTTTAGATTTAATTTTCTTGTACAAGCTCATAACTGATTATTATTTTTAGTCAATTTAAAAATCACTACTATTCAATTATGGTGTTTAGCTCATTTACACTGAATGCAATTATTAATTTACTTGGAGCTAAGGGATCTAGTTGAATATTTACATTCCATTTATCTCATGAGGATTTTTTTATTACTATGTTTTTTAACAAAACTTTGGCTCCATTGAACATGTTTTGCCATTTTATTTGCTCTGCTCTATTGATTTGTTATCTTTGCATTTTAAGAAATGTAAAGTTTATATCTTATGCCTACTCTTTTACAACCTCCCTTCAACAATGTTGAGTTTGTTCAAGTACATGTAAGAATTTCATGCGTTCTTTCAGCACCCACATAATCCTACACTTCTATGATTTCTTCCTGTTCCTTGAAGCTTTCTGAAACATTTTTGAAAGCCCTTTGTTGAGAGTCATTATTTGATCTCTCCTGGCTGCTAAGATCATATGAATCCATTCAAATGGTTTATTTTACACAGGCGTTAAGACTTTGGGAAACAACCAGAAGTCCCACTCTGGGGCCAGTGAGATAGCTCAGGGGACTAAACGACTGCTTTGGCAAGCACATAGACCAGGGTTTGATCTCCTGTACCGTATGTGGCACTAGCCCCGCTCCCTGGGCTCACTGAGCTAGGGACTGGGTCCAGATGTGGTGGTGTAGGCCTGTAATACCAATGCTGAGGAGGCTAAAAACAGGAGAATCACTACAAGTCCAAGCTACGTAGTGAGATCCTGTACCAAATACATTTAAAAAAAAAGAAGTTCCACTATGCCAGATTTGATAAATAAGGTATATGAGAATGCTCCATATGATTTCATGAGCCTACCCCTCTTTCAGGTGAAGTTTTGATTACAACTAATAAAGCACTTACATAATTTTTGATCAAAACTAAGAAAGACATCCATAAAAACAAATGTTCTAGAACTGCTGCAGAAAGTGGCAAGTGGTATGTATTACTTTTCTCATTGCTGGGACAAAATATCCAACACCTGCAAGTTAAAGGTGCAAAGCTGTATTTTTAGCTTGCAGCTTGAAGAGAGAGTTCTGAGTCTAGAGTGAGCTGGCTCCAAGGCAGTGCAGCGAGGCAGGAGAGTGCAGCAGAGGAGAAACAGTCCATGGCCTGGTGGCAAAGAGCCATCCTTCCAGAATTTAATACCATCCCAAGGACAGGGCGGCTGAATGAGGTTGCCCACACCCAGGGGGGATTTTGCCAGCATCCACACCAAATCTATACTAAAACAATCAGTGGACTAATTTAGTTATCTCACACTCTGAATCAACAAATGGAGTCTGCATATTTAAGGCAAAGTAATAATATTCTGAGTGAGATTAGTAACTGTGCCTTCTATTGTAGCATACATTGCAATATATAATGATATTATATATTAGAATATAATATATGCAATATATAACGTATATACATAGCACACATATAATATATAACATACGTACTAAACACTATATATATTACACACATGTACTCTATACTGAATGTGTGTGTATGTGTGTGTGTGTGTGTGTGTGTGTGTGTGTGTGTGTGTTTTAAGCTACATAGTTCAGACTGGTCTTGAACTTACTATGCAGCCCATGTTGACCTCTAACTTGCAGGGATCCTCCAGCTCTCAGGGGATTATAAGCATGAACTAGTACACCATCATGCCCAACTTTATTTTCATATTTTAAAATTGAAACATTCACTTATTTTTTTCATTTATGTATTTGGTACAGGGTCTTACTATGCAGCTCAGATTCATAGTGATGATCCTGTTTTCAGCCTTTCCAGCTTTGAGATTACAGGCATGCACCACCACTCCTCCACTCGGTCCCAGGCTCAGCATGCCCTGGGGACAAGGCTGGGGTGGCATTTGGGACCAGGGATGGAATGCTGGCCCCTGTGCTTGCCGAAGTAGGCACATCATCTGCTAAGCTATCTCACTGGCCTACATTCACCTACTTTTTTATCATACTTTTTATACTGAATTAGTTTTGCTTTCATTTGAAATAATAAAAAGATGAAAAAATTAAAAATATTATTTTCTGTCTGCCAACAAATTTATTAATCCTAGCACTCTTTCTTGCTTATACCTAATCAGTTAAAAATGTCATTTACAGAAGGACAGTCCACTGTTTCTGAATACAAAGTTCACAAATATTCTTACTTTGCTCTAAAATCATTGGACACTCTCAGGTTCGGTATAAAGCAATACTGTACAGTTGAGGAAAAAGCATCTATAAACGATAGCATTCAAATCTCAAGACTCTAGGCCATAGAGTATATGTCTAGTTTGTTGGAATTCAAATCTAACAGACCAGTTGAAATTTGACAATCACATGAAACGTTTTATAGATCTGGCATTTAGCAAGCTTTACCCATTTATAGTTGATAATCTTTGGCTTTGAGTATTAGTGCTATGATTTTAAAGGGTAGATGAATGTTATAAAGAAATATTGTTAATATTTTAGATAATATTAGCCTTGGAAGTTTTCAAATATCTAGGCAATATATCATCCCAAAACAGAAAAGAATTTGAAGAAAGATTACTGCATGTCAAACCCAGTTCAAAGGAGTTTATTGCTGAAATAATAATAAATCCAGACATATTTATTATTATACATTTTAGAATCAAGACATATATTGAGAATTACATAGACTAGACATTGCATATAAATTCTTAGCGTTATGTGACTATTAAATGTCATCCTGAACTCTTAGAAACACTAATTTTCATATCTACAAGCATGTAATAATCACTCATAATCCTTTTATTATTTTGTAGATTACATATAACCATGTATAAGAAGTTTTGATATCGAGTCTGGAAAAGAAGTAATCATTCAATTTTATGTTTCCTCTCTCTGTAAGTTTCTCATATCACAAAAAACATAACAAGAACATAAATCTTAAATGACTTTCTCAATGTCAAACTGTTAGAAGGGTTAGAACTACATCTCAACCTGTTTTTGGTTCTGAAATTACTTTTATATTTTTTTTAAACTACAACACAGCTACCTCAAAAGTATCAGCAGGGTTTTTTTTATAACAGTTTCACAATTCTTCTACAGTATAAAAAACTAAAAAAAGCAACTCTTTTCTGGGTACACTGATATGGAAATTATGCTGGACAGCTACTGTCTCATCACTGAGATCTACCGTGAATGTTCTATATTCAGATTTTCACTGGCTTGTCATTGGTCTAAGTAGTCCTTGTTACTACAGACCCAGGCACTGGAAATAGCTGATTGTTCCTGACCACTCAAAAAAAGTGCTTTTCAGTCACTGCTCATTCCTGCTACTACATTTAATTATTGGAATCTATTTAGTAAATGACATGGTAAGATAAAATGGAAAACAGGTTACTGGGCATGCCAGTGTTCCA
This sequence comes from Ctenomys sociabilis, assembly GCA_004027165.1. Classification (NCBI taxonomy): domain Eukaryota; kingdom Metazoa; phylum Chordata; class Mammalia; order Rodentia; family Ctenomyidae; genus Ctenomys; species Ctenomys sociabilis. The sequence goes on along the minus strand of PVKA01011124.1, from coordinate 56,406 downwards.
GCATTCTTATAAAGCTAAATTGACCCACTTACAAAATCAAGATAGATGCAATTTATATAGAGGACTCAGTTCTATTTCTTTTCTTGTTTTTTTTTTTTTTTTTTTTTTTTTTTTTTTTTTTTTTTTTTTTTTTTGTTCATTTGTTTGTTTGTTTGCAAGGTATCATGAAGGAATTTTTAAAAAGTTGAATTCTTACAGGAATGTCTAAAATTCTAAGAAGTTGCCTTTCACATTACATGTCACATTTTTACTCTGAATCTGAACTCTGAATACAAATGTTGTAGACAAAATGAATATATTTGCGAATAATACGTTCTGGTGCTTTTGTTCGTGTGTCATTTTAATTAAATTAATAAAATGACAGGGAACTGGGGAGATACCTTGACGGTCTAAGTACCTACATGGCAAGCTCAAGAACCCAAATAATCCCTGGTACCATATGCCATGCCAGCCACTGAAGCCCAGCAGGTGGCATATTCCTGAGATCTCAGCACTGGGGAGGCTAACAAGAGGATCACTTCCGGTCTGGGTTGCAGTAGGAGACCCTGTACCAAATACATAAAACATTTTTTGAAAAAGTTTTTAAAAAGTGATAATGGCAATAGCCAATATGTGAACTCTTTGGATAGAGATTCCTGTGAAGTCTAGACTTCAATGTATGTACAGATCTTGTTTTAATTGATAATTTGTAGAGTTATTGTTACTATAACAGCAGACAAGATATGGATGATATCAGTAAAATAAAAATGAAATAAACAGGGATAATAATTGATATTAAAAATAGAATTTTTGATAAGAAAGATATTTGAGAAGTCCCTCAACTGGTGCACTTTTATACTTTAAGAGATATAGAGATATTATGTTGATTTCCAAATTCAGGAATCATTTTTAATAATTAGCCCCAGGTTAGACAATGATGAACTACGAGAAAGAAATGCAAAAGTTACACTTTATAACTGTTATGCACTGAAAGAAAAAATTAAACAAAGCACATAAATAAAACAAAGACCAAATAGCTTTCCAACAATATCTGAGTAAAAAAAAAGAAAGCAAATTCAAAATACAGTCAATGAGCGTGCAGAAAATAATGACATTAATTCATTTTGATAAAAGGTATGAAATGGCCTCAAATCTGTATTCAAAGACAAAAAATCAATTTAATATTTTACACTTTAAACAAAGAATTTGTATCAATATTTTGTGTTCGATTTTATGTTATAAAACAGAACAATAGCAACAACATGACAGAAAACAATAAACATGGAAAAAAATTAAGAATAAGAAGGGGGGGCTGGGGAGATAGCTCAGTAAAATAAGCACTTTCCTGGCAAGACCTGAGTTCAATTCCCAGATCCGTCCAAAAAAAAAATAGGAATAAGTAAAGATAAGACACAACCTAACACATCACAAATAGGAAAGTGTAACAATGTAGATGAGCTTTTTAATGCACATTTACTTTTTAAAGACATTAAATCTTAAATCATGTTTAATAAGCACAGTAGCTTTTTAGGAAATAAATGAAAAACAAAGTCTTGAATCATGAAGAAACAGAAAAAAAAAATCAAGGAAATATCCAGGAAATATTCATTCTGTTTTTGTTTTCTAAGAGGATAAAAAGCTGTAAATACATTTCAGAAGATAGAAAGTTCTAATGTTGAACCCTGCCAAAATAAAGGTAACGAAAGTGACTATAGCTTTAACATCATTAAAACAAAATACTTTCACTGTCCAAATCCTTTAGAAAATACTCAGATTACCAGTAAGTATCCTTACTTACTATGCAAAGACAGTACCGCCAATGAAAACTTCATTTAGTTGTAAGGAAATGTATTAATAGTGTAATACATTGTATAAGTAGGTGGATAAAATATAGCTTTTGTGGTAGACTGTGGGAAGCTCCATTGCACTGAAATGGTAAGAACAATGTAAATGAAGAAACAGAGGTTGGAAATATATCCCAGGATTCAATGTAGTTTTGGAATCATTAGCTACAGCCATTAGACAAGAGAGAGAAATAAAAGGAATTAAGATAGGTAAAGAAGTTAAATTGTTTCAAGATGACATGATACATTGCTTGGAAGACCCAAAAAACTCCACCAAGAAACTACTAGAATTGATACACAAATTCAGTAACATAACAGGATACAAAGGCAGTACTCAAAAGTCAATAGCATTCCTCTCCACAGATAACAAACACACTGAGAGGGAAATTACAGAAAAAATATCTTTTACAATAGCACTACGGAAAATGAAATACCTTGGAATTCACTTAACCAAAGAAGTCAAAGATCTTTTCAAGGAAAATTACAGTACTCTAAGGAAGCAGATCATAGAGGATTTCAGAAAATGGAAAGATATTACCCACTCCTGGATAGAAAGAATCAACATTGTGAAGATGGCCATATTCCTAAAATTGTTGTACAGATTTAATGTAATCCCTATCAAACTACAACCAACAGACCTGCCAGAGCTATAGAAATCATTCCCAAAATTTATTTGGAACCAGAAATGACCTAGAATAGCAAAGACAATCCTGAGCAAAAAAGACGAGGCATGAGGCATTACAATTCCTGACTTGAAATTACTCTACAAAGCTACTGTGATAAAATCAGCATGGTACTGGAACAAAATAGGCCTTAGCATCAATGGAATAGATTAGAGGATGCAGAGGCCTCTATGAACAAACTCAGCCACCTGATCTTCATCAAAGGGGCCAAACAGGCTTACTGGAAGAAAGATAGCCTCTTTAACAAATGATGCTGGAAAAACTAGCTCTCTACATGCCGAATACTAAAACTTGACCCAGGTCTGTCACCATGCACTAAGGTAAAGTCAAAATGGATTAAAGATCTAAACATTAAAACAGAAACACTCAATGTCCTGGAAGAGAAAGTAGGAGGAACTCTTTAAGCAAAAGTTCCTGAACAAACAGGAAATTGCACAGGAAACATTTGAAAGAATTAACAACTGAGATCAACTCTTATTGATAAGTTTTTGCATGTCAAAAGAACTTGTCAGCAAAGTGAAAAGACAACCCACAAATTTCCAAAAAAATCTTAACTAATAAGCCCTCAGACAAAGGCCTGCTCTCTAGAATTTATAAAGAACTAAAATACATTAGGACCCTTAAATTTAAAGACCTAATCCAGAAGTGGGCATCCCAGATGAATACACACTTCTCAGAGGACGAAATAAAAGAAGTGAATAAATATATCCAAAAATGCTCCACATCGCTAGCCATCTGTGAAACGCGAATTAAAACAACACTGAGATACCATCTCACACCAGAAAGAATGGCTATCATAAGGAATTCAACCAACAACAAATGTTGGAGGAGTTGTGGGGAAAAAAGAACCCTTCTCTGCTGGTGGGAATGCAGACTGGAGCAACCATTATAGAAATCAGTGTGGAGACTCCTTAAGAAACTAGGACTGGAAATCCCATTCAAACCAGCTATCTCTCTACTGGGAATTTTCTCAAAGTAAATGAAAACATCATATCATAGTGATATATGTGTGCCTATGTTCATAGCAGCACAATTGGTGATAGCCAAATCTTGGAAACAATCAAGATGCCTGCCACATGAGGAATGGCTGAAAAAGATGTGGCACTTTAATACAATGGAGTATTACTCAGCTATACAGAATGATGAACTTGAAGCATTTATATTTAAGTGGATGCCACTTAAAGATATAAAATAAACCATACCCACATGTACAAATATCGTATAGTCTCCCTAGTATAAGAAATAAAAAAAATACGAATAGAAAGGTATAACACAACTAAAAGGAATGCAAGAACTTGAGGACTGGACAAGGAAAGGGTAAAGAGAAAAGCAGGGAAACAGGACAGGGACAAAGCCATACATTTGTATGAATAAGATGGGCATGGCAATAATCTTGAGAAATATCAGCAGGTTTTGAAAGTAGCAGTTAATTGATGGGATTCTGAGCTTGACTATCTATGTATGCTGATACCTGTGAACCAAGCAACTGCACTGAGGATAGCAATGTGTATTAGAAGGGTCACGATTGGAACGCCTATCACTCTGGTCTGCTAAATACATACTTCTTGTCATAATATACCAATGATTACCATGCTGTCTCACAAGTAAAAGATTTTTGGGGGTAATATAATAAAAAGACACAAGAAGAAAAAAAATGTTACAGGACTGCGCTGCTATAATGATGTATAGGCTTAGATTTCTAAATTTCTGTGTAAAAATATGTTTATTACTATTTTTAAAAATTGTTTTTCCTCATTCTATAAAGACTTTCTATAAAGTTCTCATTCTATAAAGACATTCTATAAAGTTCAACACATCAATACCTGATGGAAAATATCTGTTCTACGTTATGCCTAATATGTTTGATATTTAGACAGATAGTTAGGGTAAACCGAACTGCATATGTTGCATGGTGATAATCATTTTCTGTTCTAGAGGGTTAACAACCTGAGTTTGCAGATCAAAAATTGGAGGAAAGGAAGGGTTTCAAGGTCAGCCAACATTTTGGCCCTAACCTTTCAAGGTCAGTGAAGACTTAGGACATAGGAGAACCTGTACTACAACATCATGAACTCAATTGTACCCCAATGTGTGTGTGTGTGTGTGTGTGTGTGTGTGTGTGCAAGTGGTATTAGGCAGGACTTCTCAATACTCACATTCTGCTGCCTGTTCCTGCTTCATCTTCCCTGCAGAACAGCGTCTCCTAGTGGTGGGCTTCCAAAGGAATAAGCTCTCTCTAACGAGTGGGAAGATACCAGTAGGGAGAGTGAGCCCTGTGCACAGCGACACACCCTTTGTGTCCGGTTTATTCCTCATAGTGCTTGTATCCTATTTCAACAAGTATGTAGATGTGAAAGCAACCTCGTTAGCGTCTTTTGTGTCATTTTTTGTCAACATTGGGGCTCAGGCAAACCCTCCTAGGTTATTACTAAGAAGATATAGATAAAACCTGACACACATTCTTAATATTTGTTTGAAATGACAACCAATTAAAGTAATTCAAAAGGCCTACAAAATAGCTCAGTGAATTAAAGCAGCTGCAAGCAGACACAGGGCCAAGGTTCAATCCCCAGGGCCTACCATGCTAGCTCTGCCCTCTGGGGCCCACTGAGACTGCAGTTGAGACTGGGCATGGTGACACACACCAGTAATCCCAACTCTTGGGAGGCTGTAAACAGGTGGATCACTACGAGTCCTATCTATTAGTGAGAACCTGAACACCCTGTAGAATCTTCCCTAAAATACAAAAAAAAAAAAAAAAAAAAAAAACAATCCCATACAAATCAATTTTAGACCAGTTTTTGAATACTCTCTCCAATGCAGTAATAAAAATAATGATTAAAAGGAAAGAAAATTTTTTAATATTTTTGGACAAAAGAGAGAAAGGGTAACATTAGCTAAATTATTTAGAATTATTTTGAAATCAAAACAATATCTAGATTAAAAAATCACCATGTCATGAAAGTTTCTACATAGTTTTAATAACCATTTTCAAAACATAATGGAAAAAATCTACAAGATTTATAAATGTCATATGGATAAAATCAAGACAAAACAGTTGATCCTAGGTATTACTAAATTCATTCCATAGCCCTACTAATACTAAAATCAAGAAAGCCTTAAGTCTCTCATACAAAGTGGCATAGTACTTGCATGTAATCATGTACTTTATCTCACTTCTAGGTTACTCTAATATTTAATACAGTGTAAATACAGGCATCAAGAATATCATCCAGTACCTACTTTGAAAACCTGTACTCAGATAAGATGGAGAATTCAGAAGCAGTGGACGGGCTTCTGTGTAAGTACCACATGCTAACCCCTTGCACCACTGGAGCTCATGGGCAGACTCCTAAAGATATGAATTACCAAAGCTGAATCAAGAAGATGATAACTCTAAACAATCAACTTTGTCAATGAAATTGAAAAAGTAATTTAAAAACACTACCAAAAAGAAAAGACCCACTTCCTAATAGATTCATTGCTAAATTTTCTAAGAACTTTAAGGATGATCTGAAGGCAGTATTCTTCACAATCTTTAAGAAAATCAAAAGGGAATAAATACTCCAAAAGACATTTCTAGAAGCAAACATTACCATAATACCAAAACCAGAGAAGGACCCAATAATAAAATGACTACCGGTCAGCCTTTCTAATGAACACAAATGTAAATATTCTCAATAAGATACTGGCAAAAAGAATCCAACAAATGTAAACAGAACCAAAGACAAAAGTCACATGATCATATCAGTAGCTGCAGAAAAATCACTTCACAAAATCCAACATTCATTCATGTTTAAAAAGATCCTAAAGAAAATTAAAATAGAAGGTCTTTATCCCAATCTGATAAAAACCATCTGAGACAGCCAGCATCACAATTTAACAACATTTTTCCTAGCATCAAGAACAGTAAAATACTTAGAAGTCAATCTAAAAAAATCAAGTAAGAGACCTTTATATTGAGAACTACAAACTTTAAAAAAGATGATCAAGAAATATAAGAGAAAAATGGAAATAGAATCCCATTTTTGGGTACTGATACACAAAAAAATGGCCATACTTGAAAACTGTTATACAAATTTAATGGACTCCTAATCAAAATACCAATAACATACCTCACAGATCTAGAGACAACAATTGTAATATAAATACAAAGCCAGAGGATACATAGAATAGCAAAAGCAATTCTGTGCAACAAATGCCAGGCACAGGGTATCAGAATACTCAACTTGAAATTATACTACAAAACTATCATGATAACAACAGCATGGCATAGGAAAAATATAGACACTATAATCAATTAACATAGTAGATGATACAAAACAAACTACTAACACTCAACTAATTTATCCTTGACAAAGTGGCCAAACACCAACAGTGGAAGAAATATACGGACTTTCCTCATGCTGAAGGTTAAACATACATCTATATTTCTCACCTTGTATTAAATTAAAATTGAAGTGGATTAAAGATCTAAATATAAAAATAAAAATATTTCATCTGCTAAAAGAGAGATAGAACTCTTAAAGACACAGATGAAGGCAAAGACTAAGAACAAATCCTGTATCACATAGGAAACATTACAATGGATCAACAACTCAGATTACACCAAATTAGAAAGCTTTTGCACAGCAAAAGAAACCACCAACAGAGCGAAGAGACAACCCACAGAACGGAAAAACACACCTTTCCCACCTATTCCTTAGACAAAGTATTAATATCAAAAATATATAAATAACTGAAAAAAATAAGACCCCTTAAAATCCAATCCAAAATGGGCATTTGAAAATAATAGATGCTTCTCAGATGAATAATTGCAAACATCAAATAAATGTACGAAGAATATGCTTACTATCACTGGCCATTTGTGAAATGCAAATTAAAACAATACCGAGACTCTATCTCACTCCAGAAAGAATTATTATTAATAAGAAATCAACTAATAAATGCTGGTGAGGATATGGGGGACAAAGAATGATTCTCCATTGAGTGGAAGTGTATATCACTACAATCACTACTGAAATTAGCAAAAAGATTCCTCAAAAAAAAAATAAAACTAGAAATCCTATTTGGTCCACCTAGTCCCTTTCTATGTATCTTCCTGAAATAGTAAAAAATATACCACAACAATATATGCACACTCATGTTTGTAGCATCACAATTAATAATATAAAAAAACAGTCCATATGCCCATCAAGAGGTGAATGGATAAAGAAATGTGGTCATTATACAGTAGTATATTATTTTGCCACAAAGAGGGATTCGTTGGATACATTTTAAACTAAACAGATGAACCTTGAGAACATACTTCTAAGTGAAATAAATTGGACCTACATGTTTAAATATTACAGTGTTTCTCTTGTGTGAGAAATCCTAACAGAAAATAAGGAGCAAATGAAGGATGGATATTGGAAGGTGTCAAGAAAGAGCCAAGAAAAAGAAAGGAAGGACAGACACAGAGACAAAAAATAAAAATTGAACCAAAGGAAAACAGTGGAAATGAAGTTTCATAACCAGTTACAGAAGAAAAGTTTAAATGGGAGGAGAGTGGGAAAAAATTATATAAGACAGAGTATGTACCGGTACAAATTTCCTGCGATGGATATAATCACTATGTATAGCAAAACTGAGCCAAGGAATTTACTGTTTTAAAGAGTGATTCTTGAAGAAAGTTTATAAAAAAAGAAGTTATTGGGGGAATGTGATAAAGTCATTACATTAAAAAGTGTATAATTTTAAAAGTGTGGCTGTCACCTAAAGTGATAGCAAATGATAAAACAAAACATAAGTCTTGAAACAGAACTTAATCGTGTACAAAATTCATGTAGTATAACGTCATCATAGCAGAACAGGACGATCATACCACTAAAACGTTTGCTGCATCAAATGGTTTGCTCTCTATCTTACTTTCGGCATCCTGCTCTGAGACCTGTTCTCTGGCCTACCATGCCATTCTTAGGCATATGAAAGGCTGGGTGACTGTACTCTAAAATACCCCATCATTCAAAACCTGGTTTGCACTTGGGTTGCTTTCATTGTCTCTTTGTGGAGAAAGAGGATATTGTTAGGAAATTGCTTCAAACATTCAAGATTAAGTATGGGTATAGCTGCAAGTTTCTGTTTGTCTTGAATAAATACATAAAAATGGAACTTTTAGATAATATGACACTTACATATTTGAATTTATAAGCAAATTTTACAATATTCCCTAAAATGACAATACCTCTTTTACGTTCCATTACTATGATTTTCTAGTTTCACTTATTCCGTGTCTGTGTCAGGAACTGATTTTATTTTTTTTTAAATTTGACACACAATAATAAGCATGTAGTGGAATCTTATGCTGACTGTAATTCGAAATGGTGTTTGAAATAATTTCTTTTGCTTAGTTGCTTTCTGCATTTTAATTACTGCCTTTTTGTATATTCTACCTACTTATACTTCCATTGTCTACTTTGTACTACTGAGCTGTCAACTATTCATATCAGCTAAAGTAACCCTTCATCAGGGCTGGCCAAATAGCTCCGTGGACTAAAGTGGCTGCTTAGACAGGCCTAGGGACACAGAATGCGCTGTCTGCCCTGCCCCGCAAGCATGTGGAGAGGGGATTGAGACTGGTGTGCAGTTGAGAGGCTGAAAACAGAAGGATCACTGTGAGTCTAATCTGTGCAGTGAGACCTTGAAATTTAAAAAGGAAAGAAAGAAAAACAGGCAGAAAAAAGAAACTCTTATCAGATGTGCACTTTTAGAGATTTACTCCTAATTTGAAATATTTGTTTCATTTATCTTTTCAATATTAAAAGTATGTTTGTTACTACTTTATGAAGTCCAAGTGCTTTCCTTTTTCTTTTAAAGATTATTCTATGTTCTACTCGGAAATTTTTTTCTTTCTCTAAAAATAATTTAGACTTTCTTCTGGAAATTGTATAGTTTTTGATCTTCTTTGAACTATGTTATTTTCCCCCTGTGGTTTAAGTAAGCATAAAGATTTTTTAAATTGTTCAGATGGATTGTTTCCCAACTATTCCAACACTATATTTTAAAAAAATCATGATTTCTAATTACAATGTCTTGGCATTTTTGTCAAAAATTTATTGACTTTATATGTGTGACTCTATCTCTGTGCTCTCATTTTCCTGTCAGTGCCATCTTCTTACCAATGCTGCACTGTTCAAGTACTTTAGCTCTAATGCAAGTTTTAAAATCAAAGACTATAGTTCCCAAAATGGTCTCTTTGTCAAAATTATTCTTACTTTCTTGGTTTCTTAGCACATATCCATAAATTACAGATACGAAATATAATGGTTAAGCATACATGACAATTATTTTTCCATATCATTTTTAGCAAGAAAATGCACAAGAGAAACAGCACTGGCATGCCAGATTTATACATCTCCCTATGAGTAAATAAAAATAATGCAATTTGTAAGGGTCCCATGCACGGTGCAAGTGTCAATTATATTTATGTGATCATCATACAAAAAATTGGCAATTGGTATTCTGGTATATTTTATGGTAATTCAACTTCTGGGCATTCAGCTAAAAGAAATAATCAGAATTCTACCTAAATTTTAGCCATCCCTTTGCGTGGGATGTGGCATACTCTGATGGCACTCCACTATATGGCCCAGATGCCTTTCCCAAGTACATATTTCAAAGCATTCCAACTACCAGCACCTCTACCCCCACAGGCATATGGCCCTGTGCACTCATATAACCCCGTGCTCAGATGTACCCTAGTTTCATGCTGTGCTTTTACATTCTTGAAATTTTTAAACATTTTCAACAAAAGGCCTCAAATTTATTATGCATTTAGTTTCCAATATGGTACTGTAGATCTTGCCTCCCAGAAGAACCACTGGTTCTACTTGCACAGCTCTTGGAGTTCATGATAAAAATGAAACCTCAGCTGCTTAATGCAACCTGCTCAGCAAGCAGCAGGTACGTTCTTTTTACCTCTTTCACATTTCTGACATCTTCCTACCAGCACCTCCTAAGTGGACTCTCACCTTTTTTCAAGGTCAATTTGTAAAAAAACACAATTTAGAAAGAAGGCAAAGAAACAGCAACAGGTGGGTGAACAGTCCATGATTGTGACCCAGACAAGTGATCATCGTGGTGGGCGTGGTAGAGAATGTTAACACTTGAGATGGCAGGAAAGGATGGCGTCTGGATTTTGGCGTTGTACTAGCAATGTTCATAGAAATGTTGGGAATGTGGTACAAGACCTTGAGGAAAGAACAGAATGAATTCATGAGTATTGGCATGAACAACTAGAAGACAGAACTCACTTTTAGCATGGAACACCTATTGAGAGAGAGGGTGTGCGGTAGGAGATTGGAATTTCACACAAAGTTTAAGATGCTGCAAAAGATATCAAATACGGATTTGGGATATGAATCTGCATTTCCTAGAAGTTTTAAGCATTGAGGTAAATATTTTAAGTGTCTCAAGTATATTGGGAGTATTAAGCCCATGGCACTTGATCAGTTCACTAAAGGTATAAGTGTTAGCGTGAGAAGAAGAAAAAAAACTTCATGATTGCAATATCTATGTTATTTAAGGGATTGTACCAAACTACAAGATACTATAAGCACAGCCATTCAAAGATCTGCTTTTATAAATGTTTATTATGAGTGAATTTAGCATTCTTTGGTCAGATGACTTGGCTTTTGCTAAATGTACACAAGGTCGGGGAGATAAGCTTATTTCGTGTGTTGTTTATTTCACTTGTTATTGTGGGGCAAGTCTTTCTGACACATACAGTAATTGATGTTTACAGTGATCACAACTAAAAGCAAGCTCATTCTTCAGGCAGGAAATAACATACACTGCTTTCTGGTCTGCTGTTGTTAACAGTGCTTCTGTATAACCTGGCTCCTGGGTAATTATAGACTGAAAAGGTAATCAGGATTCAAGTGTGCTGAATCTCACAATGGGGATTTGTGCTTAAAAGCCTTAAAAAATTAGAGAAAAGGCCCCTCTGCACCCTTTAAAATGGTCCAAAAGTCTAATCGCCAGTTGAAGAGAGTGGATTCTGCATCCAGCAGTCACAGGGAAGACCCCTCTCATGTCCTCTAAGCAAATAGAGTTACTTTCAGTGTCAGTTTTAATGGAGCCTGGAATCTTCCCAAATGTGGTTGCAATCAATGTGGCATTTTCACATCCTAAATGTACTGTTAAACTCCACCCTTCAATACCAGTGAACTGTTTAGATAACAGTGAATAGTTTATTTCATTTAACCATATAAAGCAGCCTATGCTTATTTTCTGTCATTATAAACAACAGTTAAAGCAATTCAGAAATAAAGAGGAGAATGAAATGAAAGAAAATCCTTCAAATTGGGATTTAAGTTTAAATAATCCTACATTTAAATTGTTAGGAAGAATTACACAAGAATCATAGAAGATTATTTATTGATAAGCTAATGGTTAAAGGATTACGATCCAGACATCTTTAGTCAATTTTCCAACCATTATAAATAGTCCCTTGGATACTCTCTGAAGACAGCTAGAAGAATAATCAGTCCATTCATTAGTAACCCAGTTAACAATTGGCTTATTTAACTTTCTTGTGCTTTTTGTCCTTGTCCTCAAAATGGACAAAAGGAAATAGTATTTGGTCAAGCCCTGATAAATCAATAACTTAGTGCAGTTAGTTACACTTACTTAGTACAGTTAATATTAAGAGCTTGTAAGAGTTTCCTTGTATCTACTTCTTTATTCCCACATCAGCTGTTATAGGACGTTCTCATTTTCCACATGGAAGCCACAGGAGCCATTTCACAGCCCAGACCCCACAGCCTGAGCACCAAAAGATTAAGTAGCTAAGCTGCCTAGCACTGCTTGTTTAGCTTTGCCCACAGGATTTGAATTTGCACTACACTGTTGAACATCCTAAAATAATTCAACCACATCCCAAACACTGCATAAAGAAAGTCTGTTCCATTTCTCGCCTCTTTAGATTGCACGTCCAAAGCAATTTCTTCCAAATTAAATGCCATTTGGTTTGCATTAGAATAATCAGGACAACTGCAAACATTAATATGTCTCCATAATAGCAAAGTTATTTTCTTTCCAAGTAGCAAGACACATAGCTAAGAAAGCTTTTCTCTTCCAATTTTTCTTTATTTTCAAAATAGATCCATTTCTGTAATCTTGTTGAGTATAGTGATTCACACCTTGGTTTTATGATGCTGTGAATCTTAATATAAACACAGGTGTAAAGGAGAGAGAAGGATGCAGCCAACTGAAACAAGTTTTCCATTTGCAGGTTTGGTTGGCGTTATTTGGGGATCCACACATACATTCACTCCATTGAATACACGTATTTTAAAAGCATTTACAGAGAGACCAGGATGTGCCAGCATGGTATTTGGGATTTGAAATAAAAAGAGATTGAGAAAAAGCACAATCCTTACCATTAAATAGTGTGAGGTCTGAGCACAAAACATAAGTATTTACTAGATCCTACTAAGGAATGTTGAGTTGGACTAAGTGCCACAGTGTCTTATTGCACAGATTTTTCTTAGAAAGGCAGTTGCATTCAGAGCACAAGGCAAGGGCCTGACGCTGTCCATTCACCCGAAAAGTAAAAGCATTGTGCTTTCTTTGGCACCAACTTGTCATTACTTTCAGTTCATTATAAAGCTATTTTGGTAGCCTGCTGTCGGGTGGATCCGAGGAAGGAATGAGGCACAAGGCGGCTATCCAGCTGACTCAGATTAGACCTAGAAATCTGCAAGTAGAAATCAATACACATGATAAATCTAAGGAATGTCAAGTATAAAGACTTCCAATAAATGACGCATATGATAAATACTGAGTTAGGATCACTAAAATAGATGGGCGAAAGTGTTCAAAGTGAGAAAGGCAGCTACTAAAAATATCAACAATTTGCCTCTAAGGGAGAAATCAAGAATAAGAATATATTCTAGGAAGCCATTTATAGTTTCTTAAGGTCTCTTTAAATCCAGAAATGACATGGCCAGTGTCAGGATCTTTCTGTTATTAAAATAGAGTATTGATTAGCCGATGCTACAAATCTTCAAGTTAGATTGCTCCATTTCTACAGTATTTTTCACCAAGTGGCACAAGCTTGTACGAATGTCTACATTTTTGTATACATGTTTTGTATAGTGTCCCAACTTTATTTAAAAGAATACAGTGAAGTTTCTCTTCTTCATTTCTTACATTTGTCTTCCAATGTAAAGTTCTGTGCAAAAAGTAAATCCTTTAAAATAGTTTACACTACATCATGATATTTAACATTATTTTTTTTGTAAACGTGTATTGAGGGAAAGAGCAGTATTCCTTTGCATGCGCTGCACTTGTCAGGGAGCCTTCTAGTGAGTGCGTCACCCTACTCACTCAAGGACACTTCAGTGTCCTTGAACCACACGGACACTGTTCTACCCTACATACCAGGTTCCTTTTCAAAGTTAACAATTGTGACTTCTCACATCACAGCAGTGTTTTGGTTTGTGCTGTGTTTCTTTGATATTGGCAGGAATCAGTTCAAACGAAGCAATGAAGCCTTCATTAGGAGACTCTGATACTCATAGACTCTGGGAAGGCAGCCAGGGAAATCAATTGGTGAAGCATTCAAAGCAAAAAGTGTGCCACCCTCTTTTGCATTCTCACATGCCAAAGCTGACTGCTGAGGTGCCCAACTGCACATCCTTGTCCTGGTCCTCATGGCATTCAGTTTCTTTACTTCCTCAGACCTGAACACTTGATTTTATTATACTGCTGTCAGCGTGCTATGAAGTTCTGAAATTCAATTCAAGGCACTGTCAGGCTCCTTTCACATTTGCATATTTACTAATCATGAGATAGTATAGCTGCAGGGGCTGCAGGGAAAGCCATGTGATAAAAATTATAAGGATACTTACAGCGTGCAGAAGACACTTGGCCCTGAATTGTTCTTTGCCTGAGTAAAGCAAGGCAGGAAGTTCACGCTATTGGGAAGTGAAATGCCGACTTTGTGCTTATTATCAGAATATCAGCCACTCTAAAAAGAATAAGGACCTTGTAAAAGGAAAAGTGCCAATTCCTCTGGCCTTAGTGTTCTCCTGCCCGTCCAAGCTGCCGGATACAAATTATAAAGAGTGAGGAAGAGAGGGCAGGTGGGAAATAAAAGCAAATTGTCCCTTACAGGCAGGGTTTGGATTAAGTAGGAAGATATGCTAAGCTTTTGAAAATGCCTATCAAACATCAGGCAATTAATTTTATCTCGATTTCTAATCCAGAGAAACCACCATGAGTTTGTAGAGTAAAGATACAGGAAATGATATGCTAATGTTATTTGGGCAATTGTAATTTTTTGCCATAAACTTTGAAGTTTGTATAGTTGAAAATCAAAGATTATTTTAAGAAATTCCAAGAGTAGAACAACAGTATTTATCTATCTAGTACAAAACATTATCTTAAAAGCTCAAGTTACGAAGCACAGAATAAGGAGCGGGGTAGAATAAGTGCTTCCCTGGCAACTGCAAGGGCCTGAGTTCAATCCCCAGTTTGCCAAGAAAAAATAAATAAACACAGAATGTTTCACATATGAATCTTCTGCATCCCATCATACTATCATATATCATAAATGTCTTGTGTATATTTTAATATAGATGTAATCAATACTTCTGAAATGTTGCTGCTTTATTCAGATTCTCTAAAAATGAGGAAGATTTGTTAGGTTGTCAAAATTTTAGAACTCTCAGGGACTTTGAAGATATTTCATCTATTATTTTATAAAATGAGAAACTGAGGCCAGAAAGAGCATATATTTTGCTCAAGAAGAAAACAGCTCACAGAGACAGGTATTTTTGATTCCCATAAGTTACAATTTATACCATGTTGCCTCCAAGAGACAATGTAGATTGGAGAACATTCCTTATGGGGTCTAGCTCCTAGAAGTTAACCAAGGATGGATTGGGAATAGGTCATAGTTTTATTTAAATAAGCATAAGAAAAAGACTATATACTCTTAATATAAAATTATATTCCCTTGAGACACTTAAATAATTGCCAGTATAAATCTGATGGTTCTTCCAGAAAATAAGTGCAAATAAAGAGTTTGAGCAAACATGATATTCTAAAAATGAATAAAAATATATTGGAAATGCTGAACTCTTATTTATTAACTTCTCCTTTTGCCAAAGAAATTTTTTTCTTTTTTTTATTTTAGGGAAGGGTTTACAGGGTGTTCAGAGTCTCGTTACTAGATCCCACTCATAGTGATCTGCCTATTTACAGCCTCCCAAGTGCTGGGATTACAGGCACCACCATGACCAGTCTCAGTTGCTATCTCCACACACCCTGGAGATGGGGTTGACAGAACAGGCCTGGGGATCGAACCCCAGGCCTCTACACCTGCTTGCAGGTGCTTTAATCCACTGAGCTATTTGGCTGGCTCCAAAGAAATATTTTTAAATATTTTAAATTTACAGTTACAATTTTTTCACTAGTGAAAATAAACTTCAGAGATTTGTTCTTCTATCTCATGTGGTTGACTGGACATGACTGACATATTCAGTAGTCACAGTACATCACTTGGAGTAATACATTAGCAAGTATGTTTTTCTGAAAAGTTCTTTAAATAGTAAATAATATACTGACCAATACTGCAGAAAGGGAGGACCTAAATGTTCCCTAAAATTATTTTATAAATATGATAAAATGTTGACCCCCCAAAAGGATAAAGAGGAAGTAGGTCATTACATGTTTTCAAGTGGTATTTTGACAAATAAATTAAATAAAAAGTACAGAAGACTTATATTCCATACATGAAGTTAACTGAAAACCAAAATTGCAAGTTCAAATAACAAGTTCAAAGTGAGGGAAATAGTAGGCGAGTGAGGAGAACAGAATAAACCAAATGGACATTACATTATCTGCAGTTAGAAAGATCATATGAAACTTTTAAATGTAAGAGAAAGCATATTCTTGACACAGTGAAGAAATCCCTCAGCAGGCAGAGAAAGTTATGGATAACGCGGTACAAAACCCATTTTAATTAAGTTGTGAAGACATAAGTTAATAAAACCACTATATAAGCCAAATAAAAATAGAAAATGAATGGCTAGTCACGATAGGAAGGGGGATAAGGATAGCACCTGCTACAGATCATCTAAACAACTAATTTGAAGACAACATTATGTAATATGACGTTGCTGAATTCCTATTATTTTGCTTTGTGAAACTGAATCATTTCTAATGTTATTATTGTTGTTGTTCTAAAAATGAATAAAAATATATTGGAAATGCTGAACTCTTATTTATTAACTTCTTTTGTTCTCTTATTCTCTTTCAAAGCATAGTATCAGTCTACTGAGCTTCATTGACAGTTAAGTACCAAGGGCATCCCTATTTCCAATAACAAAGTGTCTAATGCTATGTGTGTTGGTAATACAAGGAAAAGGAGCCAGAACACAAGGAGCCCAGCACTAATTAGCAACATAATAAAGGTCAGGGCAAATAAATGACACTGCTTCTACTGGCTTTAACCTTATTCTTTACCCCAACAGGAAAAAATAATAAAACATTCTCATGTTCCAGCTAATAAAATATTTCATTCCTAAAGATCAAGTAATTCACAAAATCCCCCACATTTTTGACTGCCACAGAACTTGTGGATTTGATAAGCCATGTGCTTAACAAAGTTGTCAAAAAGACAGGAGCCATTGCAGGCATGCATGAAGCTCCAAAATTAATTTTAATATTTTTCTTCAGCTCTCAGCAGCGTGGCACAATGCCATTGGACAAATAATTTCTTTTGTCATCATTTTCAATTTTATGCAGAATTAATTTTGTTTTCTGTATTTCTCAATCATGGCACTTGCGTAAGATTTTTGAGGTACTTAGTTTGTGCCAGGACTCAAGAGTATTTATCTTATCACAGAGAACATTTCAAATTTTGTATCACTACCCAGTCAATCAGCTTGACAGCTCCATTCTCAAGCCTATGTTCTCTCTCTCTGTCTGTCTGTCTGTCTCTCTCTCTCTCTCTCTCTCTCTCTCTCTCGCTGTCCTTTGTGATTGACACAGCATAACCACTGACACAATAGCCTCTGACCAAAGGGAATAGTTCTTTTCCAGAGTTATTGTTCTGAATTCTATTCACAGTTAACTATGTCTCACTGAACCTTTCCAATATAAACAAAATATTTGGATTACTTTCAAAGTAATAATGCCCCAAGGCAAAATTTAATATAAAACCAAACTTCTTTTTTTTCTTGCAACTCAGCAGAAAGAGTTGCAAACTATTTAATGCTTGACAGAATGACCAGGATCAATTTTTATTGTTGCATCAGGTCAGCCACTATCTTATCCAGTAATCAGATTGCCAAGTTTTTGTTATTTTCTAAAAGAATATGTTATAAGAGTCAAAATCAACTTTAGCTATTCATGATCAATTCTTATGAAACTATTAATATGATACACCCCCCAAACCAACATGAGGTGGAGTTACTTCAAATATCTTTGCTCATCTCCAGCTCACCTTGTAGTAATTAAAGCAAAACCCTATATCATGCAGAATTCATGCTGCTTCAGTCATCAGATGAGCAAATTAATAATAGTCAGATCCTAAGTACTTTCCTGAATAACTTAGAATATGTTAGAAGAAAATGATTAAAGACTGTAAGTTCTAGAGAATTTTTCTTCATCCTGTTCTTTATGCAGATAGAATAGCTATCTAAATATAAAATATTAGTAGGTAACACAATCTGATCTTGGCTGTCACTTGTTTTTAAAAGGAATTTATATCTGTCAATTCTTCAGAATATTTTCTCCTCTAAGATCATTGCCAGTTTTCCCATAGGAGGATGTCTGGAATTTATCAACTTCAAATCTCTGATGTTTGGGATATGCTCCTAGACAGAAAGGTAATGGTTAATAATCATAAGATATTCTTTTTCTGGCTAGATTAGAGCTTCTGTTTCTATCTTGACAATCTGGAAATAAGATGTCTAAAGTTATTTTATCACTATGTCTACACCTGGACAAAATAAAGGAAAGTTGCTGGATAATAAAAGTAACAAAATGAGTCTAACATAACAACTGAGTCTTCTGTGTAAATATAAGGAAGATGAAAGTGTCGCTGTATCAAACAGCTGTTGATTTATTCCTAGGTTTATTTAGAAATATTGGCATGGAGTTCTGAAACAGAACTTTGTGTGCATGAGATTCTTCAAGATGTTTGCTAGACTTGCTAGAAACGAGGAGCCACATTTCTTCTGTCAACTGCCTTTTTCTTCTCACACTTATCTTGTTTTCGCTGAGCTTTTTCACTGATTCTGATTTTCACTTAATGAAATCCTAAGCTTTGGAGGCAAAGAGACTTGATTAATGCCTAGCTTTGAGAGTTATCCTTTTTTGACATGGGCCAACCACAATTTTTTTAGATTATTTTTTCCAAGTGTCATAAGGTAACTTTAGATGGTCAATAGTGAAATAAGATAGTGTGTATGTGTGTAATTTTGTAGAATGTCCAGCACAAAGAATTAATAACGTTTAGATACCATTTCATTTCATCATTAAGTTTAGAAGATTCCTTGATTTTTTAATGAGGTGGCAATGTAATTGAGTATATAAATTAAAATGCATACATCCATTCAATTAATATTTCATAAGCACCTATTCTACTGAACAACTGTGTGTTAGTATTTTACAAACAAGAATTCAATAAAAATAAGATGCTAGATTTCAAAGAACATATGGTATTTATCAAGGAAAATACCTATTTGAATAGCAACAGTAAGCCAAAACAATATGTATAGATATGGAAGCAAATTATGTTTTATCTTTCCTGGAGAATATTAAAGAAAGTCTATACAAGTGGTATATGTCTAATTTGCCTCATAAGATGTGTGACAATCATGGCTGTGTATGCAGCTTAGTGGTGTGTACTTACTTCATGCACTTAAGCCCTGGGTTTAATCACCATCATGAAAGGAAAAGGGAAAGGAAGGGAGGGGAGGGGAGGGGAGCAGAGGGGAGGGGAACAGAGGGGAGGGGAGGAAAAGGGAAGGAAGTTAAGGAGAAAATACTCTGATACTCATAATGTTCACAATAGATGTTCTGGCAATCTTGTAGTAAAGGAAGTACAAGTTTATGTGTAAACTATATGCCCCCCATGAATTATTCTGAAATTTAATTAGTGTTTTCACTTAGCATATCACAAATAATTTCCATGAAAATATATATTAAATTTGTGTATTCAGTGAAATAGCTATAATAAAATAGGTCATTTTTTTCTGGAGATACATGGGGGAATCCATGCTCATAGGAAGCTTATACTCTCTTTAATGTGTAGATTATTGTTTACTAGTAATTAAAGTAAATTTCAGAGATGAAATATAATCTAATTTGCCACTTCCATCCTAAAAAAATTTAGGCTTTTTCCCTAACTACTATTGATGTCCTTTATATTTTTGCTTCCATAGGTTTTTTTAATTCATAATACAAATCTAAGAGGCAAAATTCCTGACCTGAAGGTTTTTATTGACATTCACTTCCCCAGAAGCTTTCTCCAATTCGCATTTTACTCTGAGTCCTTCAAAACAGCCATTCTTTCATCCAAATTGACATTTGCAAAACCAGCTTCAAGAACACTAGAGAAGCATTACAGAAAAGAGTATTCTCCAGTCAAGCAAATATGAAAAACACTAGAATATCTTGATGGAAATTCTCATGTTTTAGTGCATTATGAATTCTCAATATAGATGTATAATATGTAGAAGTCTTACCATGCCTGTCATAAATTGAAGGGCAATGATCTGTTTGGTTGCATATGACAAATGATGCATGAATTGTTAAAAATTATGTCATTCTTATGCCCATATATGTAGGAAATATGAAGTTACCAGAAACTAGAATATGATATAGTACTTTTTTTAACCCCATGTAATTTCTTAGGTTGGGATAGGCTATAACAATAAATGCTTCCATAGTATATATCCTCGATCAAATAAAAAAAAGTTTATTTCTTATCTATTTACCCACATAATGACTACTCCTACATGACCCTTCCTTTTCTGACACATAAGACTAGGGTTTCTGTTGTACATACCCACTATCCTAAAGTCTCATTGTCATCTATTAAGAGTAGACATCTTAAAAGCCTTGTTTTAAGTTGCTTGCTTAACCTATATTTTCTTCAGGCTCCTGTGGCAAGAACCACCCACTGGCCATACTTAATTGCTGGGAAATGAAATTTAAATCTACATCAGCAAACAGGAAATGATGATTGGCCCAACAACTGCCAGTCTCTGCCACATCCAATAGGGAAATAATAATACCAGGATGAGCAACTATTGCGCATTAGTTACAAGACAGACTTACCTTAATTTATTTATTTTAGCTCATACAATATTCAAAAACAGTTGTACAAGGTAGGAAACTGCTTTTTGTAAATCAATAAGTTAGACTAAGGTAACATTGCTTTCAAGTGGTAGAACCATGGCAGCAACCCACGACAAGGACCAGTACTGTCCCATGTGTCCTATACATTTGCCATGTGGTGTAGCACAGTCAGGGTACCCCATTGCATGGCATGTATGGTCCCTGTTCCCTCTATTCTCCTATGTGGTTTCCTTCACCTCCAATGTTGAAAATCCTTTATTCTTCCCACATGGTCTGAGTCCATTCTGGAGAGTGAATATTAGATCCTTCATACCCTACACTTCCCTCAAAAGCATTTCAGCTCATTTACTTAATTCACAAATAACAAGACAGACTTTCCCTGACTAATGTTGATCATGACCCACAACATAATTTTAATGCTTGGTTGTGAAAAAAAAACTCTTTTCTATAGCCATTTGATTCTTTTATTGTCTTTTATGAAGGACCATAATCCCAGCTTTACTTTGCTCTACTCTCTACCTCTGCCCTTTAAAATTTCTCTTACTCTAACTGAACTTTAATCTTAATTCTGTTGAAATTCTTCTTCTCTTACTATTTGGAGCAATACTATTCATTTATATGCCTCCAGTTAAAAAGTATATCTATTTTTAAACCCAGGGCACTTATAAGACAATGGTCAGAGGAGAAGTGTTGCCTAGCAGAGGCATAAAGCGTATGACAACCTCTGGGGGCCTTTTCAAGTTAATCCTCCTTGCCTTTGTGAGCACTAAATATTTCCACACACTCATTGTGTTCATTAGACATTGTTGCATCCTCATGCTGCTCAACACACCACACTACAACTCAGTTATTCAGAAAGTCAGTGTTTCAACCCAAAGTCATGAGTTGACACCATTTTTTTCCTCACTCTGAAGTTTTATGGGTTGATTAGAAGTTTGCACCAGATGTAGTTCATCTTCCTAAAGCCAGTAGGCTGCCCAGAATTTGTTATTCTTGTGACAGTGGAGAAAGCATATCTAAGGTAAACCCAGACAAACAGCACATTTTTAAAACACACAGGCTAAAATCTCAGTCACGTGCTGAACCCTGTGTTTAGACATAGCAACACACTGCATCTCTAGTTGGAGAAACTGCAACATCACGAGGCACAGGGCACAGGACACAGAAAAAGCTGAAAAACTGAGAAAACTGATCCAGGATATTATGCTTTTATACTAAAATTTAGAAGTAGAGTATGTCACTTTTAATGAAAAGTAACCTAGAATATACCCAACATGTGAGATTACAACAAACAGCATGATAATTTAAGGCATGCTTATTGGAGACTACAAAACCCTTACATCTGGCTCAGATCACTCTTTCAGCTTTTTTCTTCATTTATTTATTTATGCTTAGAGTTTATAGTTTTTCAGTATCCATTAAATGTAAAGAATTGTATAAAATCTTAGAATTCATAAGCAAGGAAAAACCTCATCTTGTTGTGAATCTCAGCCTTTAACAGGCAGCCATATATTAGCAGCAATTAATTGCTCAATTAACACTGTAAGATGTGCAGAGAACAAAGAGAGGAACCTCAGTGTTTTTAATTGTGAGGAGAAAAGGAAGCACGTTTCTGTTATCATCAGGAGGGTTTACTTGAGGCGATTTCTTCAGTGTAAAGATTTTGTTACAATTAGTTATTTTAACTAAATATGGAAGAAAAAAATGCCTGAAATGTGGCCAAGATACAATGGAAAATTATTTTTCAAAATCTATCAAGGAGAAAAAGGCAGTGGTGGCACTGGTGATTGGGGACTGTTGTAGGACTGCTTGGTGCAGGACTGTTTGACAACAATCCAAACAGTGGAAAGTACAGAGTGATAATCTGACTGTCAGAGTTGAGATGTCCCAGCTATTAGCCCAGTTCTTAAAAGTAATAGGAAGTCATTAAATTTTCAAGCAGAGGTGAGACATGATCAAGTTTGCATGGTCAGATTGATGCAAGAATAATGAGAGGATATCCATTAAAAACATTAGACCTTGCTAGTAACAAGGGATATGAAGAGACTTATACATTTCTGAAAGTGATATGGTACTGTATTATACTAGAAATTGCTGATTGAAAGGACATATAAGACTGGGAGGCTAGAGTCTGGAATGACTTTAAGCCTCTGGATTATACATATTGTGCAAGGCCTGCTTTGTTTGCTGAGAGAATAGCTACAAAAAGACCAAGCTTATAGGCAAGACCAGGAGTTGTTTTGAGATACTGACAATGAAGATGAAAAAGATGAAACATTTGGGTGTGATTATGAATCACCTAATTATATAGAGGGGCTGGGAGAGGACCAGGTACATGGGCAAAATCATGAATCTGATTTTCAAGATGTTGAAGAAAAGACAAGTATGATATAATTAGATATATGTGTCTGGAGCTCATAGGAAATGACGGCCAAGGGAAATAAATTTAAGAATTGTCAGCAGATAGGTGGTCTTGAATCCAGATGTTCAGATCGAATCACTTTAAGAGAGACACTAAGGTGAGCAGGGGAGGAGCTTGTAATGCCATTGAGAGGTCAATGAAAGGAAGAAGTACTAAAGCACATGAAAAGGAAGAAGACAGAAAGGTAGAAGAACAGTTATAAGTCCTGCTGAAGGACTAATCATAACAAAAACCGAAAATGCTGTTGTTTTTAATGTGCACCAGTAAGTTCACTGACGTCTTCACCCGCAGGGGACTTTAGTTATCACATCTTCTCTATAGGTCACCTGAGACCTATACACAAATCATATCTCAAAAACAATATTTTTTGGCAGGACTGGGGCTTGAACTCAGTCCTTGTGCTTGCCACTGAAGTGCTTATTCTATTGAGCCATCTCCCCGGTCCCTCAAAAACAATTTTTATTTCTTTGTTGCAAGTTTGACTATTCTTAGTGCAGTCATTCCAACATTACCTATTATGTGTTGGTCTGTGAATATCTTTCATTTCCAACTCCCTAATTCAGTGTGTATATTGATAATATCTCACTCACGTTTATTCTCATTAAAACAATATACAAATTTTCACCTCTGAATTGACATACGACTCCATCGTTTCATTTTTACTCTCACTCACCTGAGTTACAGAATGAGGCAGACTGCTTCTCCACAGTGTTCTTGACCACTAAGTTAAGTTTGTTGCTAGACAGCATCTGCCAATTTTACCTCATTTCTTTGGACATTGCGTTAATCAAGTCTTTTCACTACTTCATTTTCCCCAAAGCACTCTGGGCGGTTGTTCAAGATATGGGTATTTGTGCTCCCTGCTTCATTTCCACCAGATAGAAGGCTTCCAGCTACTTATTAATATGCCAGAAATCCTTTTGAATCTTCACCTATCTTTATTCTTTCCTTTCAGTTTCCACAGATTAGACAGACTTTCCTTAATCAAAAGTCAGTGCTATTACATAAACACTGGATCTCATTTAGCCATCATTCTTAGAACTACTTGCATGATTTTTCATTTGTTATTTGCAATTTCACCTTAGATTCTTCTCATCAGTACTATAGAATGATGAAATATCCAGCACTTTCACCAAGGACCCTTCTTTTCTATGAATGCTGTAACTATAAAGAGTGCAATAATCTCCTCCGAACATAGACTTGTATTCTGCTTGTTGCCCAAGTATTGATGGCTGAAAGCTCACAGCTAAGTCACTCCCCAGGAATTTTCATGTGTAATATATACAAGTAAGTGTATCCCCTGTAGATGGAGAGGTAAAAATCTAGAACTAGGCTCACACATTAATTATAAAAATAGCCGAGCCCTAGAGAAAATTGAATTGCAACACTATAAAGTCTCTTAAACCAAGGTTGCATTCTTGGTTGAGGAGAGAATGACATTTTTATAGGAAAATTATGAATAGATGTTCTCATCTTCTTAATCTCTTGATTAAACCCATTTGGATTCCAGAAATGGCCTACTTTTTCCATGCTAAATCATTTATTGAAAAGTTAAAGGTGTCTGTCATACATGATGATGTGTGCTACACTCCTGCTAACCAGATTGCTATGGTTTATATCTCCATGTCCTCCTAAGGCTCACACTGTCATAGGTTGAGCTTTGGGGACATGATGGATCATGGGGGCATGATGCTGATCCATGAATTAGTTCACTGATGAATCTATAGCTGAATCTCATTGGAAAAAGGAAGACTTGTGTGAGAAGGAGGATTTGTTTCCCTCCCTTCTCCCTTGATCCCTCTCTCTGCTTCTGACCATTAAGGCATAACCTCTTTCTCCTGTTCATCTTACCCTGTCTTGGAGCCAAAAAGCTATGGACTGAAATTGGCCAGGTGCTTGAGTCAGAGTTCTACTAGACAGACAGATATAATACAAGATGTACAAATGTATAAGAAATTACAAGATTGACCTATGATGGTCAGCCACAGAGTCAGATAAGGAAGCATGCAGAGGGCGTCTGCACACTGGAGACAAGGATTTAGTCCAAGGTCTGCAGCTCACTGTAGTGTTCCATGACAATCTCGGTCAGGAGGGTGAAGGGTCTGCAACGGAAGGCTGTTTCAGGAGTCTGATGGATCTGTGACAGAGACTGCTGAGTCTACACCAGAAGGCTGAAGGATCCAAGGCAGGGGCCAAAGAGTGTACACTAGGAGCCAGGAGATGATGTCAAAGCTGACTACAAAGGAGCTCTTCTGAGGAAATGCAGTGTTCTAACCTTTCTCAATTCCCTTTTATATCCTTTGAGTGATGAGTCACTCTAGGGTGGGGTCTCCACACCTTAGGGTGGAGCCTTCATGACCCAGTGTGTGGAATTGCTGGGCAGATTTAGTTAGGCTTTTAGCTTCTCAAGTTGACACAATGTATCAACCACTATCCTAGGTGTTATATCTCAGCAGTGAGAAATAACTAAGACACAGACTAACACAAGGTCAAGCTACAATATAACTTAGCTAGGGGTGTGCCTCAACTGCAGATGGTAGAAAGAGCCTACACTTTCTACAAGCTATGAAACTTAGCCAAGTATACCTTTAGAAACCGGGAAAGTAGGTATGGGGTCCAGAGTAGAGGCAATAAGACATAATGCTTCAATACAGAGTTCATTCACATGGGAATACTCTCTCTGGACCTTGGATTTAGTACACAAGGACCCTGAGAGGTGGCTCAAAAACCCTGCTGGAATGGCTTTTGGAAACTTGGAGAAAGTAATGATCATTGGAAAGTAAAGCTGGAAATAGCAGAAAAAGAAACATAGAAATGGTCAAAAGGCTCAAAGGAGTACGTTAAGACTATTTCCAAAAAGCTGTAAACACATTCCATCTATTATACTCCACAGGCACATGTCACTGTATCCAGAAACATATTTAGATATTACATCTGCAATAAATGAGCTAGTGATAGAGTAATTCTTTGTGCAATCACACATATTTATAATCTGACCTTTCTCTGCCACTTAATCTGATTTTATGCAAATTGAGAATCCATGTCCCCTTGTACAATGAGCTAGTAACAATATTGTCCTCACAGGAATTTCATATAGACCACCTGAGATAATACATATAGCATTGTACAAAGGCTGAAAAATAGTAGGCATATTTTACTAGTAAAACTAGTAATAGAAGACAGTGTGTATCTGTTTTACTTAGACAGTAAATCTACACATTTAATATTTAACACTAATTGCATATAGGAAAGGTCTCTTAAAAACGTAAGCTCGCCTGGGCACATACACTATGCAATAAAATTCAGTGACCAGCTCTCCGGGTGTTTCATCTCTTCCTTGGGTTCTTCTGCACACCTATCTTTTATCTAATCTCTTTCAACTTTTGAACTGTGCTGCTTGATCTTTCAATTCTTGATCTGTAAAGAAGAATATATTTTTAATAATTCACCCTAAGAATCAGATCCTGCCTATCAATTCAACCTCTTTCTGATGCCACCAACATAAAGCTCCTGGATTTCGTTTTATCATAAATATTTCAATAAATCCATAGGTAGCTTTGGAGATTTATTTCTGAAAAAAAGAACAGCCTTAGATGTTTCTGAAAAGCCCCTTTAATACTTTAAAAATTTAATAATTGGGTCAAACCTGATGCTTTATTCTATTAATTAGGAATGTTTGCATCACATTGAAGTAATTTATTTTCAGAGTTTGCTTAAATACATAATTATTTTTAAAAGCAGGTAAAGAATTTTTGAAGCTTAATTTTTTTAAAGTGAAAGACAAATTCAAAAGGAATAAAAAATATAACCTGCTATAACTTGTCTTTTACAGCCTTTTCAGAGTAATTCTACTCTGCAAAAGAAGAACTTGAAGCCAAACATAGTCTTCTGTCGGAGATTCAAGCTAAAATATGCAGTTTTTAAAATCAATAAAGACTAATAAGGTTTAAGCTTCCAAATTTACTTAATTTTATATTGTCATCTGTGCTGCGAATCTCACTTACTGCTACCACCTGAAGAAAGGTCACACTAAGTTTAATTACAGCACGAGATGTCATTTCACTTTCGAAATATTTACTGAACTCAAACTAAATGTTCAAAGAAGGCCCTGTACCAGACACCATGAGGCTAAACTTTTAAATAAGTTTGATCTCTTCAGCTAGCAGGTTGGAGTCTAGTGGGAAGGTATAAAACCACACTGCAGATACTGCTCTAAGAAACTCTGGTAATGAATTGCCATTCATTGGAACTGGAATGATTTGGTGGCAATGTTGGTATTGGATCTGGACCTGGACAGGACCATCTTCCTTTCTGTGGGTGGAAATGATGATGAAACTCAAGAATAAGAACAAAACTATGCAGCGCCAGCAGCACACAGCATGAATGGGATCCGCCAGCCACAACGGAGTGCAGCAGGAGTTAGCAACGGTCGCATGGTGACATGCCAGCTAAATCTGGACTGGCTTGTGTCTTGTACCTTGTGTAGTTCCGTGCACTATTAAGAAATTGACAGAGAAATATAAACAGCTTTAAGTTTTGTTTTCTGCGATAAGGAATAGTAAACTGAGGATTGGTACAGTAATGTCATCACACTCTTATCAAAATTGCTATCAAAGGCCAGGGAGATGGCTCAGTAGAATAAGCACTTCGCTGGCAAGCACAAGGGCCTGAGTTCAATCCCCGGTTTTACCCCCCCTCAAAAAAAAATTGCTATCAAAGAATCTAAGTGATGGGTTCTGTTACCTTTCTCTTCAAAACAACTTCTAGGACCTGTGACTGTCCAAATTACTACTCTGTTCTTTTCATATTCCCTCCCATTTCATGTAGCACCGCTTCTTATCTGTTATTGGATAAACATTTGTTGAACATGGTCACTTAAAAAAATGAAAACAACCTATGATGACATGACACTAGTGCACTCATGCTAGAAGTTTCCAGGTGGTATTTTAGATAAGTCTTGAAAATAACACAAAGGAAGGGAATCTAATTTAGGCAAAGAGCACAAGGCAGGAGCCTAGAAAATAATGCTTTGTGAAAGAGAGCATTTCAGCTGAACATTAATTCACTGGTTAAAAACCATCTAAAGCAGACCAGTACCCATGAAACTGTAACTTCTCAGAGATCATCAGTGATGACAAGAAAAATGATCATAGGGCTGCAGAAAGGGATCCTAAGACCAGTGTCTCTGTTTTGTGGGGTGAGACACTACCCAGTTTATCGTGGCCTGAAGTACAGGAGGATAGGTTCGTGGATTAGTTGGGGCTCCACAGATCTTCCTCTCTTGATTCCCATACTCAGGGAGAACAGCATAAGAATGCCACTTCTGATCTGATGAGGACATGTCCAGAGGGGGGCTGTGCATTTACATTTTCCAGAATTCTTTGATTCTGAGAGGAGTGAAGATATTTAGTTAACCATATGGCATCCAGAGATTGAAGCCTAGAGTGGGTACTTACAGGTCCCTCAGCTAGGTGCAAGCGGGGTATGCGCAGACAATGATCCATCCTCCTTGGCTACTATTTTGACCCTTAGGCAACTATTTTACCTTAGGTCTTAGGCTTCTGTCTATCCTCACTGTATCTCTGTGGGCAATAAACTTAATTTGCCCAGCTTTCTTCATGTATTCTGTCCAACCAAATGAAATTTAGAAACATTTTCAATTAAGGGATGAATGAATATATTCTCGCCTACAGACAGACTGTAAGTAACATTCTAAGGCCTGATAGGAATTATATGACACAGGCAAGTTGATAGCTTAGGCAAAGTTTAATAAAATAGTCCTTTGTAAAGGTGTAGAAGGGATATGGGAAAAGCAGAAGAGATGCTACAGTACCTTATTCTAGTAACAAAGGAAGTCTCAAGAGAAGCCAGCTATAGTAATGGCTTACTGATCCAGTGTGGTGAGCTGACTATGGTCTAGAGGCAAATGTGCAAGGAATGACCAAGGGTTGCCATCTGCCCTTATCAAAGGCACCATATGGGGAGCTCAGGACCTCCTTCTACTACCTTCTCTTGCCTCCTCTTCTCTTTTGGTGTCAGTGATGAACAAACGGGCTGGCCAGTTTTCTCACTCCTCAGGTTTTTGCAGTTCTTTTTTAGTGGAGGCTCCCTGTGTTGCCCAGGCTCGCATCAAACTTATTATCTTCCCGCTAGACTTCATGAATAGCTGAGTTTATGAGCAAATACAGCCAGATAAAAGTATTTATAATAAAGACATAAAGCAACACAAATAAAATATGCTTACTTAAATTGTCATAAAGTTGTTATTGTTTTTTAGGATTATTTATGATTAATTTAGTTTTTTTTAATTTTTTGTTGGTGGTGGTATTTTGTTTTCTGTGCTTTAGGGAAGGGTCTTCAGGCTGTTCAGGGTCTCACTGCTATATCCTACTTATAATGATACACCTGTTTACAGCCTTCCAAGTGCTGGGATTGCAAGCATGTACAACCACACCCAGTCTCAATGGCCATCTCAGTATGCCCCAGGGGCAGGGCCAGCTCGACAAGACCAAGGATTGAACCCCCAGCTCCTGCAGGTGCTTTAATCCACTGAGCTATTTGGCCAGCCCAATTCTGTTTGTTTTGCTATGATGTACATTCTTAAATTTTTCTTTTGTCATGTATGTCCGCACTTAGACATAAAAACCTAAAAACAGTTTACAAAGTTTCTACACTACTTTTTTTCTGTGTTTTCTTATGTAAAAGCCACAAAAATATCACATTTTTTATTTGCTTTGTAGTTTGAGGGGCAAGTGTGCCTGCATTCATCATGTGAACTTTAAAGCATAGTTGTTCGTTGTTAGCTTTGTTGTCGCTTTTCATTGAAGACTCCAATTCACCAAGATGAAACAGATAAATTGTTTTTTATCAAAAGCTAAAATAGCTGTTGTACTGTTTTTTAAGACAAAAATAATCATGATTAAATTTTTACTACAAGTATTGCATAAGATGTACTTTATATTAATAAATCATAAAACTGACATTTTATAAAAATTTCTGCAAGTATAAAAAACTTTCATGAACTGTCATACTTCAATTTCAATTCTAGAGCACTACTGACAATATAGGGGCATTAGGCCTTCATTTGAATTGAGATTAGGTATGTTCTTCTTTACATCACACATTTCAAGGTCAGATTTAGAAAATATATATGCCTGAGGAAGACACTCGACTCTTCAGGGACACAGATTACACAATGAGTTGTGAGGTTTTACATTTAAAATATCCCCCAAGAGTGTCATGTGTTGAAAGATGATTGGATTATGAGGTATAGATTATGGATTGGTCCACTGATGGATTTAAAACTGACTTGGGGGGTGGGGCTTGGTAGAGGCAGGTGGTGGTGTGACCTGAAGGCTGTGTGTCCCATCCTCTACCTCTATCTGCCTCCAGGCTACTGTAACTTGAACAGTCTTCCCTGCCACGAGCCCTTCTGCTATGCAGCTTTGTTCTTGGAGCCAATTGACCATGCACTGACTCCTCTGAAAGTAGTGAGCTAAAATAAACCTCTCCTTTCCATTGTAGGAACTGAACATTACCCCCGTGGCCAGAAGGGGCTAACACACTCGGCCTTGAATTTGGATGAAATCTGAGTATGTGTAACCTGGGAAGATCACTAGGCATTTGTATTATAAAACATTTAAGCCAAACATCAAAGCACAGACTAACACCAATTAAATTTTTTTAAATTTCTTTTTAATAGTCTCAGAGACCTTTGAAAGATTAGAAAGAAAATACAAATATAGTTATTCTAATGTGTAATAATCATTAGTAAAATTATTTGTATTTTATAATATTTATTTTTGTCTAAGAACTAAAGAGCTAAGTATTTGCTATCATGCTATTTCCCCACTTGAAGGAAGTTTATTTATCATACACCAAATTCCTACATGTGTAGATTTTATTCATAAGTATTTACTGGGCAAGAGACAGCGGTGCCTTAGACAAAGGCACTAAGTAGTGGGGCTGAAAAAGGCTCAGATGGAGGGATTTGCTAATGGATTGAAGAGATAAAATTATTAGCTTATTCTGATTAGAAAATAATAAATGAAACTTTTATGCCACCATATAACATTCTCTATATCAGAAGCAAAGCATTAAATGTTCAATTTCCATTTCCAAATTCTGTTTTTATTTTCGTTGTTCATAGTTGCTTTGATGTTCCTGTGCTGTCAGAAAGCATGGTTTCAGTTGGGGAAAGGAATCAATTTCTCAATGCAAATTGTGATTTACACACTTCCCTTCCTTACCTATTTTGAATTGATTTGATTCTAGAAGCACGAAGACATGTGGAAAACACTGTTTTGCTTGATTTAATAAATACTTGGAAAATGGCTTGTTGGATAAGCCTTAAACCAAAAGAGCTAGCAATTCAGAAAAAATGCTTTCTATTTTTCTGTGTCACTCCTCTTTCCCCTTATTCATGTTCCTCCTCTTTAATTAAGGTTCAAAGAAATTTTTAGGTCAAAAGAAGCTAGCATTTCTGCATATGTGAACTGTTTACCTAATAATAATGTATTTGCAAGAAGCACTTAACTTTGGCTTCTAAGAATAGTTTACTGAACTTGCATGATAATATTAAAATTGCTAGAACTCAGGGCTGAATTATTCCCATAGGCTTAAAGCCAGGAATGAAACAGTGCAGTAGTTTATTTCTACTATTATATTAATGAGCAAATAAAGAACATTCCTAATTTTAATATCTATACAAAGGACATCACAAGGTTTTACAGTAGAAGAGGATATTTTATGATTCATGTGCTTTTATTAAAGAACTAACCAAGGGTAATGGAGTGAATTATTATCCCACACATTGTGGTAGGCATCTTCAACACTTAATTTATGTCATATTTCATATTCAGCAGCAATCAGTATGTTCATTTTAGAACAAGAAAACTCAGACTTTTATGGCAGTTCATCTCTATTTTCTTGAGCTAGTTTCTGCTCACCAGGATTAGAACACAGATGAAACCTCTCTGATAACCATCTGGTAACCATCCACAGAAAACAACTTCTTCCCAACTTGGCAGAAGTAGATGTGTCAGTGACTCCGAAACGCAGCGGCTCTTGGATGCATCTATGCACCTGGAAAACCACAGAGGCACCAGAAGATTCCCGCAGGAGGACCCAGGACAAATGGGTGAGCGCAACACGTGCCATAGCAGTAATCTTCTGTCACAGAAAATTCTGGAAACCAAAGCAATAGCTTCTGGTGGGAAAGCAACACTAAGTCCTGGAAAAAGTGAAAAGTTGTGTCTGTTTTTAGGATTTTGTAGCCCAGTCTTCTTTACAGAGTGGCATGATGAGCAGTTTCATTCCTAGTAAGAGTTTGTGTCCGAGTTCCCCTTCTTGTGTTCTTAGGGAATATAACTGGCAGGCTGAAGGGCAGGATGCTAAGACTATTCTAGGGTCACAGTATGAAATATAATCATAAAAGAAAAGTTCCCTACAAAAGAAGGAAGGAAAGGGCTAAATGGAAATAACCAACTTACCTTGCGCTTATCAGTGTGGCTTCTGTTGAATAAAATCTTTCAGTAATTTTAAACACCTTAAGATGATTTTCTTGGTAAACAGTGTTGGCAACCTCTCACATAGTTTCTTTATCTTCTCTGTTTTCCTCATTTTACCTTCAGTTAAGCCAATGTGACTGAAAGAGTGACTCACATCCAGGAGTAACAAGACAAATATGCACACCGTCCCCTCTCTTAATCATTCATGGCTTTATCAAGTTACTTCATATCTTTAAGCTTCATTGGCTTCATTTATAAAATGGAGGTAAGTATGTTATTGTAAGGATTTTGATTAATATCGATAATTCATATAAGGTGTTTAAGACAGCTCATAAAACTTAATGAGAAAAAAATGATGTTAGCTAGGATAATAATGATAATGTTAATTTTTATTAGAGTTACAAAATATCATGAAATATTACAGAAAAATAGTAAAAAAAATCTTTGGAATCTGGTAACTAAATAGCAGCTTGTTGAACTTCATTGCCAAAGAAGTTTACTCATCCTGCATATGATTTGTGCATCAAGTCAGAAAATATTTCATAGTCAGTCATTGGGCATGATGAAACCTTTCTCTAATTATCCAGAACAAACTTCTCGAAAGACATATCACTGTGTGAGTGCCATCCGGTTAGCTTGGCAGTAACTCTAAAAAATTGATCCAGAGGCCTGATACGGCTGTGGAGACCCAGCTGTAGTGAGCCGTGGTGAGTCTCCAAGGGGCCTGGCAAGATCAGAGGAAGATTGCCACCAGAGAGTCAAAGCAAAGGCAAATATTTTAAAAATTAGAAACAACTCTTAATTTAAATAAAGAGGAATCCCCAAGATGTTTGAGTGCCATATTTGGCGCTGCATCCATGGGCCCTCTGTGTAGTTGTTCTCTCCTCCTGAAATGCCCTCGGCTCATCCGGGCCACTGCTGGGTGTCCTTCATCACTCATCTCCAGTATGCTTTCCAATTTATCAGGGCTGCCACACCAAATCGATACTATTTTCCACTCTACATTCATAATCTTGAGGTTAGAAATGAAGAAAGTATTGGACTTGGATCAGGAGGCCAGATTTGAGGTTCTGGGCTTGCACTTGTAATCTCGCTATATAACCTTGCATAGATCTTTGATACACTGCATATTATTTTCTTAGTGCCAAGAAGTTTAAAGCATAGATTTTGATGCTACTTCTCTCCATGGTGGGTTGGAATCCTGTTCTTTTGGAGAATTAATATATTATGTATGACGCTGGACTGAAAAATTATCTAAAATTTAGATAATTTAAAATCTTTTCTGGAAGCTAGTTTAAGTAGGCAGAAATCATCAATGTATGCCACACTAACATTCAAACTTAAATGTATTTTGATTCATCAATGTGCAGTGCTTCTCCTACATCAAACGCGAGTGTCTTGTTTTCTGTTTCTGACACGAAGCCAGTCCATTCTGTGGTAGGCCCATTTGCTCTCTATCATGAGGGGTGAAGGAAACAAGAAAGCATAGGGGTTTTCTTTGATTTGTCAAAATAGCCATGCCAGCAGTAGAGACGCAGCTCAGTGGTAGAGCTGGGCTAGCACGTGTGGCACACTTCTTAACATGAGGTGAATGGAGCAGGGGACAAAGCGTTGCATATGAAGCATCACAGGAAGTACGACATGAGGGCCCATGGAATACACTTATAAGTACATCTCAGTATCCTTTATCATGCAATGTGAAAAATATTTCACTACACTTTTTTTAATGTATATCAGACTCATAGTGATCCTCCTGTTTTCAGCTTCCCTTTCCACTTATATAAGTATTCAGAGAAACAAAAACTGTTGGGAAGATGATTTAATGATTTTATTAAAATGATAAACTTTAAGATATTTTAAAAGGAAAGGTCTCCTCAATATATTCAATTGATACTTTTCCTCTGAAACAAGTTACAACAGAGCAACGGTGGTAAATAGATACTACCTGATCATAGAATGGGTACCTCTTTGGCAACTGCTATGGATTGCTGATGAAAAACCAAATAATATCCACTCCTATATTGTTGGTACTACCCAACACCGTGGAATCTTGCATCACAGGGGTACAGAAACTCCATGGTTGAATGCAGGTAAATTCATCACAGGTTTTAAAATTAAGTAGATCTATAAAATTAAATATAGTGTTTCTTCAACAATTGAAATGTACAAAGGGATTTGTCCATAATAACAAGAATAGTTAAAGTTTATTGAGCTCTAACTGTAAGCCAAAAACTTTGATAGTATGTTTACAATGATTCATTCATTTAATTCATCTCTACAATCTTTATTTCATAGATTACAAACTAGAAGCATGGGATATCAGTTGTGGTGCCCACATTTCAAATACTAAATAGGTGGATGCAGACAATATTTAATATCACGTATCTGATTTATCTCACATATAATGGTTTCTAAATACATCTATTTTCTTACAAGTGACTCAAGTTGATCTTTCCTTATGGCAGATCAGCCCATCATTGTATATAAATGTCACCTTTTCTTTATTCCCTCATCTGTTGATGGCCATATACCCTGTTCCCCAAATGTAGCCATTATGAGTTGTATTGACATCTATTATGTGCGAAACTAAATATGTAACTAAAGAGCAAATTAAAAAACATTTACTAGAAAATAGAAAGATACGTTATTTGCAGTAGGAAAGAACAAGAAATGGAGGGAGTTGCAGGGAGAAAAAGGGATGAAAGCAAGAATGAAGATATGTTATTATGTGCCTCAACTGCCCATGTGCCTCAAACATTTACCAGGAAAAGTAAAAATTGAAAAGCAAGAGTTGAATAAAGAAAGTCAACCTAAGTCTGTAAAATTCTATTTGTAACTGCTACTTGACTATAATATTAATAAATCCGTCTGGTTATATATTCAAACAATAATTGCACTATTAATATTTATTATAATGTCCAACTTAACCAAATTTAACATAATGACAAAAATCTCTAATACTTTTAAATAATTAAAATTACTGTCAAGGGACAGAAACTTTAGAGCAAATTATAGAGTTTTTTGATTATTTCAGAAAAATTCAAAGTTCTCCATATTAATATTCTACAGCTAAGACAAGAGCAGATAAAAACCAAGAAAGTTAATGATAAACTTAGAAGATAAAATAACTATACATCATAAAGTGAATAAGAGTCCATAGCAATATGCAAGAAGGTTTATTGATTTTGATTTAAATAAAATGATTTGTTATTATTCAGCACCACACTGTAAGAAAGTGCATCAGTTAAAATTTGGTTTGTTTAATCTGAATCCTTTTGTGTCTGGATCAAGCATTTGTTTGGATAACTACTTCTTTGGGTCAGCTGCACAAGCTCTTCCAATTATTCTTGAATACTTCTATTAAGTCCTGGACGTCACTACCTGACTTTACCTGGTAAGGAAAACTCGAAAGCCTTTGCTACAGGGAGTCACTACTTATATTGAAATAATGTTTGGATTTGTGCTTGGAGCTATCCTCTCCATAAACTTAGAGAAAACATCTATTTACTAAGAATGTCAGTTCCTAACTGGAAACTGTGGGTCGGCTGAAGCTGCCACTAGCCCAGAATAATGACTTTCAATATCTCAGAAAAATAAATGAATAAACTGTGTTAAATAGTTTGACTATTCAAGTAGGACCATTTAGATTGAAAATCTTTTTATTTGTAGATTGGGCATTTTGTATTTTAAACTCTTTGTACTTTTTCTAAAATGTACAGACAACACATGTCACTAACTGCTCTATTTTCTTCCTCTAACATTCCACTTTAATCAATTTCTTTAATCTGTTTTGAGAGTTTAATCTCTTATTTTATTAGTATAGTATTGTGTTTGGGGGTGGGTAGGATTTTACTTCATAACTATTTAAGAGACAACTCTTAAATATTATAGATTTTGCAAAGTTACAACACTTATCAGACTATTCATGTTAGTAGCTACTATAACTTTTGAAACATAGATACACAAACTAAGCATGGTAGAAAAAGAGATAACTTTACATTTCAAAGTAGGCAAAGACGCATTCACCCATTTACCTCAAACAGTTTTAGTTAGAGGGAGGAGATTTGGTCAACGTGTTCTCTGTGCATGAACTTGAATTGTGTTGCTTAGTGTATCCTATAGCTATTTTTAGGTTAAATAGATTTTAATAGTTTAGGACCTTCTTATGCCTTCTCATGCCCTTATTTCTCAGTTTAATCTATGTGTGTGTATAGACAGTACAGTTGGGATAGATAACACTGTGCTTCTACATAATTCTATGAGAGGCAAGATCTGCACTAATGGTGGTTGGACAGGATATTATGGCGGCTTCTAGTACTACGGTCATCCACTAGGAAAATAATTATTGAATTTTTGATATAATTCAGGTATAAAAATAAGATAAGTAAGCAGCTACACTCTTAATTCACTGATAAGAGATATCTGCTAAAATAATATCTGTAAATATAATATCATCTATGTACCTTGTACGATACCAAAACATTATAAAAACAGATTGCAATGTATTGATTTATCGAATCTGTATTGTTAAGGTGTCTTGAAACTGTCTGATTGACATTTGTAGTTCAATAAAATAAAAAAAATTAAAAAATTAATTAATTATAATAAAAATTTGCTTAGATGACAAAAAAAAGTGTCTCTCTGTATCGCAATTTTACTTTGGTGTGTACCCCAAAAGTTAAAATATTGGTGAGAAAAACATTGAAGATAAAAAATAATCAATAATTAAATTTCACCTTACTGTATTTTATGCACAGATAATTTTTGTTCTGAATACATTTACATTTATTTATTTATTTATTTGCTGTATTTTAGGGAAGGGTCTACAGAGCAATAAAGGTCTCACCACCAGATCAGACTCCTAGTGCTTCTCCTGTTTACAGCCTCCCAAGTGCTGGGATTGCAGGTGCACGCCACCACACACAGTCTCAATCTCAGTCTCAGCCTGCACCAGGGATGGGGCCAACACTGCAGGTTCGGGGATAGAACCCCAGACCTCTGAGCCTGCTTACAGGTGCTTTAATATGCTGAGCTATTTGGCCAGCCACATTTATTTTAGATTTTTTTTAATATTAATTTTATTGAGAAAGAAGTAGCAATGAGTTTCAAAACAGGTTAGTAGGACAGTTACAATAATTAATACATTGCATATTGTTGCCTTTGTAGTGGTTAT
Organism: Ctenomys sociabilis; assembly: GCA_004027165.1. Lineage (NCBI taxonomy): Eukaryota > Metazoa > Chordata > Mammalia > Rodentia > Ctenomyidae > Ctenomys > Ctenomys sociabilis. Next base: position 18,436 of record PVKA01011124.1, on the reverse strand, counting down.
TTACATTTACTTTTAGATCTATGAAAATTGTTTATTCTGTGACACAATGAAACACATTCTGGTTTTCTTCCCCATTAAGAATAATTTGTTTTTCATTTAGTGCCTGCTCACCAAAAAGTGGTTTTCAGTTTTCTAAGTTGTTAACCCAGTGAGGCACCCACACAGATAAAATCTTGCTTCTCCTTAGTAAGGACTAAAAGGTCTCCTAACATCGTCTTTCTATAATTTTTTGAATTGGAATGCATATATATGAACCCATGTATTCAACTGGATTGTATTGTCCACATGTTAAAACCCCTATTAAATGTCACAGGGCTTTAACTAATGTACTGGGTGAAGATTTAGAAATCTGGAAGCCAACATCCTTGGCTTCTGTCTCCCAACTAGTTGGATTTTCAATTTGAGGATCGCTAAGTCACCTTTTCACCTAGCGTCTTTAACTATCAAATGAGGATGATGATAAATGCCGCCCATTTCATCTTGTACTTCACAGCAATGTTAAAAGTATTAATAAGATAATATAAAACAGTTCTAACTCTTTAGGGACAATGTGCTGCATAAATCAAAAGTACTATTATAGCATTACTTCAATAATATAAAAGGTGATGGTGGAAGAATAGCATTTATCCATAGATTTCCATTTGAATATAGGCAAGGAAATAGTCAATTTAGATGTCTGGCATTATTGAACTAATTAATTTTTAAAACTATTTCAAAAGAGAAAGAAATTTAAACATTAATGATGGCATATCCTCAGAATTCACCCTTGGGCATTCTCGGTGCCACAGCCTTCCTAGAAAGCTGTCTTTTACACATCATAAAAGACATATATGAATACACAATAAATACACATGTGTGTATTTAATGCTATAAGTTACTATTTAACTTCATTAACACTTTTGTCCAAGTCATGGATAAAACAATTTGTAAGTTACACAGAGCAAACTATTTAGTCATACAGATCATAGAGTATGTGAAGAATACCAAAACAGTTAACACTAACCTGTGGCATATTTTTCCTCTTTATTTTGCTAGAAATATTACTGGAAAAAATTAGAATTCATACTACAGAGTTATAATTGTTTAACTAAAGAGTATTTTATCCTTGGATAGAATGACAGCTAATAAGTTTTCAAATGAAACAATGGAATAAAATCAGACTTCATTTGGAAAAAAATAAGTGTTGTGCACAGTAGATGGATTAAGAAGGGCAAAGGCAAGGAAAAGGAAAGGGAGAAGAAAGTCCTGCAAAGTAACATGAAAGTAGTGAGACTGCAGTAATGTGTACCAAACATCTCCCTATTAACTTGGAAATCTTTGTGGCTTAATGAAAGTAGTAGTCATTATGCATTATTAGTTTCATGGACAGAGAGATCGCTCAGCAAACTAAGCACCCGCTTTGGCAGGTTCAGGGACCAGGCCTTGATCCCAGGTCCCGCATGCTGCACCAGCCCAGCCCCTGGAGCCCCCTGATCCGGTCACTAAGTCTGGGCATGGTGGCCCGCATCTTTAATCCCAGTGCTGTGTAGGCTGAAAATAGGAGGATTACTAAGAGTCCAATCTTCCTAGTGAGAACCTGTACCAAATACATACATGGAAAAAATAAATTACTAGGTCCTTCAAAATACGAAGGAATATTTATTTCAGATAAAGATGTTTTCACTATAATTCAGTCATTTGTGCACATCACTAAATCAGATCTGTGCAATATTTGAAATTTTTACACAATCCAACGAATCCTCCCTAACATTATTGAAATTCAAGTAATTATCTCTGAAAATAAAGAAGTAATTTTTGGGGACCAGGGAGATGGCTCAGTAGAATAAGCACTTCCCTGACAAGTGCAAGAGCCTGAGTTCAATCCCAGGTTCTGCAAAAAAAAAAAAAAAAAAAAAAAAAGGAATTTTAGGTTCTCCTTAAAATAAAGGGAAGCAACCTGGTGTTTTGAACACCTATAATGTAAAATAACCTGGAAAAATAAAATAAGAAGACAGTCCAAAAGCTAAAGAACTAGGGGAAATTTGGTAGGTGCCAATTGATTCCATATTGTAGTAATATTACCACAGTCCTGGACCACAAACTCAATCTTTCATGGTTAGAGTTCTTGCTTCTACATAATTCTATGAGAGGCAAGATCTGCACTAATGGTGGTTGGATAGGATATTATGTCGGCTTTTAGTACTATGGTCATCCACTAGGTAAATAATTATTGAATTTGTGATATAATTCAGGTATAAAAAATAAGATAAATAAGCAACTACACTCTTAATTCACTGATAAGAGATATCTGCTAAAATAATATCTGTAAATATAATATCATGTATGCACCTTGTACAATATCAAAACGTTATGAAAATAGTTTGCAATGTATTAATTCATCGAATGTGTATGGTTAAGGTGTCCTGAAACTGTCTGATTGACATTTGTATTTTAATAAAATAAAAATAAATGAAAAAAAATAGATTTCTTCACCTTCACCCATCTTTCTCCTCTTCTTTTTCCTTCTTTTCTATATACTAAAAATGATAAACCTCTTAATGATAGTTGTACATTGTCTGTGTTTATAAGACTGACCGTTATGGTTTGTTTCTAAGTGTCCCCCGAAAGCCTCATGCATTACAATGTGAGAAGGAGAAAGAGGCTAGCTAGCTGCCTCAGCTGAGGCCATTCCCTTTGCTGCCTTGCTCTTTGCTGCTGCCATGAAAGGTTTCCCTCTGCCATGTGCTGCTCTGCCCTGGAGCCAGCTGAGTATGGACTGCAACCTACACTAACTTGAGCTAAATAAACCTCTTCTTCTTTAACTCTGGGTGTTGGGTATTTTGTTTCAGCAATCAGAGAACCGTAACTGAGACAACTGATGTAAAATTAGAATCACATTTTCATGAATTTACACTAATACAACTGTCAAGAAAACTAGTGCTTGCTTTCTCCCAGCATCACTCTTTTTCTCCTTGGAGTCTCACCACATGGGTTCATCAGCAGTTCACCAGGATGCCCGTCTTGGGATTTTCAGTGCTCCTTGGGACAGGGAACTGTAGCAGCAAGAGGTGAATATATTTCTGTGGCATCTGTGACAAAATCACCAAGTTTTTGATGGTGGGTTTGCTAATCAGCAAGGAGGAAAGAGAGGAATCAAAAGAGTTGGAGAAGTAGTGTCAGCATACATAGAAAGAAGTTCCTAGAAATTGGATGGTCAATGGAGGCAGAGAAATAAGGATATAGCCAAAGGGTGCTCAGGAATCTCAGGAGCTAGGGTCTCACGAACGACATCTACAGGGACACGAGGACTAAGGCCATTTCTGCTGTTTCTGCTGCTCACCCCCACCAAGGATCCATGTACTGGAAATTTCTTCCTCAAATAACAACCTGAAGAGGTGATGAGACCTGTATGACATAGGAGGCAGGAGTTGATGCTCAGGCCCCCAGGACAGCAACCGAATGAATGGAATGAATTGCTGACTTTCTTGAGAGATTGGACTAGACTCTGAAAAAATTAGGATTTGTGAAATTAGATGAGTGAGTACTTTTCAAGAATAGGTTGATACAGAGCAGAGTTTCATATATGGTATTTTGGCTCCTCCATATGCTCTTTTATGAATGCCTTGTAACTAGCAGACACCAGTGTAGGGACGATTTTGAACTTTCATAAAGGTGAGCCAAGTAAGCCTCTTTTCTTTATAAACTACCTAGTCTCAGGTGCTCTGCTATAGTCACAGAAAGAATCTAAGACATGCTGTAAGAAAGTAATAATTAGAATCCATTTTCTACAGTACTTCTGAGACCTAGTATGGTCCAAAAGTCGCATATGTCAGGCAGACAGTTTACTCAGCTTCTGTTAGTACATTTGGTGGCTAAAGTGCTGACCTGTGTTCATCTGACCACATCCTCACTGATTCCAGTACAAGTTGGCTTCTCCAGGGCGCTCTATATCCTGCTCCATGGACTGAGTCTACCCTGTAACCTGTCCCTAGGAAAATTCATGACTTGTACATTAGGAATGAAGCAGTTTTACCCTGGCTAGAAACTTTGGTACAGACACTTCTTTCATTCCCTGACATGAAGTACTTGCTTGCTTGGAATTCCCTTCTTAACCTCACTGTGACTAATCATGAATTGGAGCAAAATCACAATCATGCATTTCAACCTCTAGTAGTCATTTTTTATTTTCAAATATTTTAGTAGCATTTTGACATGTTACAGAGAAAAGATATAGGCAACAGTATTTTACTAGTATTGTTTTAATGTATAAGGGTCACATTCCTTGTGGAGATTTAATGCATATTCATGATATATCTTCACTCTTTCTAATTCCCTCTTTTTGCTCATCCTTTTCCATCTCTTGGTCTTCTTTCACTTGAAAAGATCTACCTCTCTTTCTGATTATCTTTTATTTTTCTCTTGATTCACGTTTTTTGTTTTTGGTTTCTCAGGTAAAGTATTCCGTACAATATTGAACCTTGTGTGGCTCATTTATTTCACTTAATCTTATGGTCTCAAGGCACATTTATTTTCCCAGAAATGACTCAAGTTTATCCTTCGTTGAGATAGAACAGGAGATTGGGGCAAAGCAATATTCTGAAATACCACTATTTCCTCCACCTATATCCTTTATTGACAGATGATCTGTTACTTATTCTAATTTTCTTTTTCAAAAATCAATCAATTTCTCTCACTCAATTTTTACCCACATCCCTAATTTTTTATTCTCTACTTCTGGTTTCATTTGTCTGTTTTCCATTTTGGACTGGAACAGATGGGATATGTCTAGGTAGATCTGGGGAAGACTGGAAATATCCACTTGTTAATTTGGCTCCTACAACACCTTTCCTTCCAGTGGCGATGTGAATTCTTTCTTTCAACTAACTTCTGAATTCATGGCTCTGGGAGCAGTTTCTTAATCTTGCTAGTATCTGTATTTTCCATTTGTCAGAAGAGAGTAATAATTTCTCATCAGACCAGAGAGTATCTCCAGGGAAACAAAATGTGGAAAGAAATGTAAAAGTAGTCATATATGATTTGCAGGAAGAATAGAAAAAGCAAAAAGAGGCATCGTAATTTATACTACCTGCATTTTGCTGTGACAATTCTACATTAACAAAAGAGACAGGTGAGGAACCTGATACACTTTATAAAATATATACAAAACTAGTGTGTGCAGCTGTCATGTAATTTCCCAAGGAAAAGGACAAAAATAGACCAAGACAAAAGAAAATATTAACATGAGATTTCTATGAAAAAGAAAATGGAAAAGAAGTAATTATGACTGAAACAAATGAAAAGGATTCTTAAGAAAAAATATTTAAATTATTGTGTTGCCTGAAAAGTACAAAATAAAACATTAAACTGGCTACTCTGGGGTCTGAAACTTATCAGGGATTTGGGGGAAAATTTACAGATCATAGACAAAAAATAAATTTCCCGCTGTGATTGCAACTCTGAAAGAAGAGTCCCCAAACCCCCCCGATGGTACATTTTTTGTTCAATTGTGCAATGATTCTTATGCCTAACAGAAAGAAAACATCCCACTAAGAACTACCAAAAAAAACTACAGTATGAGCTATGACCATTGGGCATCTGCTTAAGAACAGTGAGCTCTTGAGATGCTCTTTGTTAGTGGAAATGGACAAGTGGGTTGCAAGGGTGTTGAATGACTTGTTTTAAGAGAAATACTTGATACCTTAACTCCTAGTGCACTGCAACTTAATATTTTCACAATAAGCAAAGCCTCACACAAGTGCTGGGGAAATACAAGTGTGGAAAATTGTATTTTCAGATATTTCTTATTGCTTAAAGCAAAGATTCTCTGACTGCAGAGGTCAGATTTCAGGAACCTGGTCCCAGAAATTCTGAATCATAACATGTGGGATGAAGGTATGGAAGTCAGTCTTTTTAAGTCATCCCATGTGGTCCTAAAGCTGATGCCCCATTAGCTGCATTTTGAGACTCTGGCCTCAAGAATCAGGTCTTAATTTTAAGTAAACTACTCAAGCATGTTACTTTCTGTGTGTGAATGCTATTTTCATCTTGTCTTTCACTATGTTTCTCACACTGCCCTTTCCACTCAAATGTTATCTTGACCATCGGACTCCATAATTCATTCTGGAAGTTCTGCCTTCACTCTGATGCGTCAACTATCTACCCAGAGACGGCTCCTGTAGTTCAATACTTACTCAATTAACTAGATTACCTTTCATCAGAAATGATATGCTAATCTTTGCATCTTTAAAAATTTTGTTGCTGTTTACTTCTCAGTTCACTTGATCTTATATTAGAGGATACAATGAGAACTTTTGTATCTGCTTGTTTCAGACACACCCAGAACACATTTAAACCTTTCAAAATAGATTTCCTTAATTACATTACATAGTGGTTCATATCTGGTAGTTCATAATCTTCCTATCACACCATGGAAAGGAAAAGACTCTTTGTGAACTTAAATGGCATTGAACGCAGGATCAGAAGGGTCTAGGAAATGATACTTCATTGCTTGCACCTGTACTCAACTGCTCAGACCCTGGAGGACATGTGGAAAAAGTGTTCTACAATAGGTAGAAGAACATGCAGCGTTACTGCCGAGCATCCAGCACCCTCTCACAGAATTTCCCAGACCAAAGAGGGCAGCCCTTTCTACCAGGCAACTTGTGTCCCTTTCCATGGAAAAATAAAGACCTAGACCTCTTTCTGTAATGCCTAATAGGTCTGAAGGATTATGGTATCTTTAAAGACTTCTGTAAGACCAGCTGAGCCTCCCTTTGAATCTTCATTACAGTTTCTTCCTCTACCCAAATTTGCTTGTTTTCCTTCTCTTCTTATCCCAAAGGCATAATCAATGCACCTGAATACAGCATGTGTGAACTGATTTCTTTCTACAAGGCGGTTTTTGGTAGAGTCCCAAGTGGCAGTGCTACCTTTATATATACATACATATATATATATATATATATATATATATATATATATATATATATATATATATATATATATACTGTCCAAATGGTAAGAATAGGCTTCACCCTATGTAAACACTGTCATTATTATGAGAAACAAGTCATCAAATGTTTAATGTCTGCTCTGCATCTAAATATCACACATGCATTCTTTGTGTTAATGCTCTCAGCACCCGAAAGCTGTCTGAGCTACCTTCCTACTTGCAGATCACTGTCCTAATACCACCTCCTCAGAGAACTCGCCTTCTCTGATCATGCTGCCTGGAGTTGCAAGTGGTTTCAGCCTCATTTTCCTCATTTTCCCAATCTACTTTTGAGTTTCTAGAAGAGAATACCCAAGAGTGGATGATTTATAAAGAAAAGAAATACATTAGAACACGAACACACTCTCATGGGCCATTCTGTGGTGAGTGTGTGTGTGTGTGTGTGTGTGTGTGTGTGTGTGTGTGCATGTGTGTGTGTTTGGTACAGTGTCTGATTCTGCTTGGACTCCTAGAATCCCCTTGTCTCAGCCTCCCCAGATCTAGGATTATAGGCTTGTGCCACCATGCCAGGCTCAGCGTGCCCAGGGGTGAGGCCAGTGCAGCATGTTGCTGGGGCTCAAACCCTGGTCCCTGTGCTTGCCTAAGCAGGTGTTTAGCCTGCTGAGCTACTGGCTGGCCCTACATGGTCCATTCTTATAATAACACCAATCAATTATCTCCTTATACCCTTGTGATGTAGGCACTTCGCATTAGTCTTCACCTTCTGACACTGTCCTGTTGGGAATTCAGCTTCCAAAATTAATTCTAGAGAGGATGATATAGCCGTAGCACTATCTTGCACCCGGGATACCGCGCTACTGGCAATTATGTCTTATTTATTTACAGAGATATGGTTTTTCTCTAGTCATATGGATTCTATATAAATTGAGGGCTGTCTTGTTCCTTGTTTGAGCTCCAGTGTCTAGAAGAGACAGATTACAGACCCTCAAAATGTAATTGAGCAATGAACAAAACTTAACCTTGATTAGTGAATGGAATATTTTTGTAAGTAAATCATTTTGTGTAACCTAAATTCTTCAAATCTTTTTCCAGGAGAAAAATCACTTACTACTTAGCATGAAATCACCTAAAAGAGCTAATACCTAAATTGGCATAAACAGGCATTACAGCAGAAATTTCTGTAAGCAGAGAGTTAAGAATTAAGAAATTCACATAAGGAGAGAAAAAGATCAGGGTAGTAAGAGAAATAGTCTCTGACCAAATTAGCAACTTTGCCAATGAATGGAGATTCAGGACATTTAACAGTATCAAATGACATTACATTCTGGAGGGGGAGCCTTTTGAAAAATCAGTCTGAGGACTCCCACTGTCAGGGCTGCAGCTGCTCCATGGCGTGGCAGAGAGATGTTCACCAGAATTCTGAACTCTGTCTAACAAGCCCTCCAAGCTCGTGAACTCCCTGCCGCTTGCCTCTTAGCCTCCTGTCTGGCAGGAAGGCTGCGGCTGCTGTGCTGACATTCATCACTGAGAGTTCTGGCCCAGTGCTGCCACTCCCAGGCCCACACGCTCACTCAGAAGCAGTGGGCCAGAGCTCTAGACAGACGCTGTCTCTGGGACGGTGGGAGAGGAGGGGAGGAGGCCCGGATACTGGGCAAGCTGATGTTTTCTTCTTCTGTAATGCCCTTCTAGCTTAAAACAGTAGAGAGCATTTGAAAGTGTTTACTCACAACAAACCCAATAAAGAACACATTTTAAATGCCCCATATAATGGTGAAAAAACAAAACTGCAATCGGGACTGGTATTACAGAAAGAGCAGAGAACCCAGAAGCAATCACTCCCAGGATATGGAGATGCCCACTGGCAAGTTGCTCCCGACTAACTTCAGATTTAATACATGAATCCACCAGGCAATTGAAGTACAAAAGAGCAGGCAACTACAGTAGGCAGACCTGAAGCTGGAGGGAAATTAAACCTGGCAGGAAACATCTCACACAAAGCAAAACAAAGCAGAACAATAAAACTTCCAGAGGTGATAAGTTGAGTTACGGATCACATTTGGAGAAAGTTAACAATACTTATTCAAGGTCAGCTGTCATTTGCCCATACTTGTACATACACACCTTGGGCTAAGCTTCCCAACCTGTAAGGTCACTGTGGTGACGGTGGGGCGCACTCATGAACACTGCCTGTGAGAGAAGGCAGGCCCACGTGCCCAGGGGCTGACGAGCCTCTGAGGGTTACCTCCCATGGCCTTTCCCTCTAGCAGACCGTGTGTTCAGGCCTGGCCTTCTCCTTTCTGGGTGGCCATGAGTGCTCCTGCACTTTTCACATGTTTGAAGGATTCTTTACTGTCCATTCAGTGCATTCTGATTTCTATGCCTTCCTTAGAGACAGGCTGGGTGGCTCACCCGGGGAAGCCTTTCCAGATTCCCTTATAGCTACGTAGGACTCAGCACTTCATGCTCAGAATTGGCGAACTTAAAATTATGACATATATATATATGTGTGTGTGTGTGTGTGTGTGTGTGTGTGTGTGTGTGTGTGTGTGTTTTAGTACAATATTTTATACAATAAAATCTATTATTTTTATTTAATTGAAATTCTATTTGAATTATAAGTCAACCTCTCCTCTGTCTCCCTGATTTCTATATCCTAAGTCACTTTATTATGGCTTACACTTTAAATTACTTTTTTCTGTTTTTTTATTTTGTTTTTCTCTCTTTTTTTAAGCCTTTTTAAAGCAGGGTCTCACCATGCAGATCAGGCTGCCTTTAACTCACTTTGTAGCCAGCCTGGCCTCAAACTCACAGTGATCCTCCTGCCTCAACCTGCCAAGTGCTTGGATTACAAGAGCAAATAATTTCCTGCATAACTATTCTGAAATATTTATTGGATAACTTTTTAATGCCTCTTTTCCTCATTGCTCCATGGGAAAGAATAGTGCCCCAGTATCCACCACTGAAACTTCAGTAGCTGAAAGAGAGCCTGATTTATATTAAGTGATGAACCAATCTGACCCGAATAAATAGAACTATGACCCCACTGCAGTGTGAGTAATCACTAAGTTCCTGGCTCTTTTCAGTCCTCTAGTTGGTGGTATATGAAAAGTACAGAAATTGTCTACTATTTGTCACAATGTACATTGTATATATTTATAAATATCGGCAATCCAATTTTAATGGTCACAGCCCAAAAGAAGGTATTATAAATCATAATCCTCTTTCTCATTTTGATAATGCTAATTGCCCATTCTTCATCCTAGGTATTTTCTCTGTCACAGTGTGGAAACTCATGGCATTCTATTTCATTGGATGGAAACTCAAATATAGCTCCCTGTAGGATCTGGATACGGCTGTTTCTTTTAATGGAACACAGTGTCAGTGCTGAAAATACGGCACACAGTGTTGTTATTGGTTCTGTTTATGAACAAGAATTTCTAAACCATGCAAGAATGATTTAGAGATCCTGTACCTTGCCAAAGGCGTAACATTTCCAAATAGGCTTTTGCACAATGAAGTGTAAAGTTCATGGGCTGCTACTGCACTGCACTTTCTTCTAGCAACCTCCAGGAACGGATCTAACAGCCAGCTCTAAACCTGACATGGCCAAGACCCACTGTGCTACTGTTGACTTTGGCTAAACTACTTTGTGTTATTTTTGTACAGAAAAGTAGAGAGGAGACAAGATAAAAGTGAGAATTACTTTCTTGTAAAATATTCAGTGATAATGTATTTTTCTCAATAATGTGTTGAAGTATATTTCATACGCTAAAAATTATGCATATTTAATACATATATTTTGTACATGTGCTCATGATGTCACCACTACGACTGTGTGACTAAACACTCTTAACCTTTGCTTGTGTGTGTGTGTGTGTTAAGAATATTTAGCATAAAATATATCCTTTTTGCATAAAGTCTGCAATAATTTATTGTAGGATCTAAGGATAATAACATTCTTACCTCTGTCTAATAGTGTTTTCTTGTAATGAGATTATTATCTGAGATGAAAACTTGCCAAGTCCAGCCCAAAATCACCAAGGATATTCTGAAGGTTTTTATACTTCGAGTCTCAAATGTTAATATTCTATCATGGTAACCTCGGCATCAACTTGATGACACTTGTCCCTCTCCTACTTGTGGATTTCCATGTTCAGCTCCTGCTAAGATCTTTTCTCTGACCTATTCATCTGCAGCAATGTCAGAAGCAACCAGATCCTAAAAAACAGACAGATTACACTTGGAATGAGTTCTGAGGATCTAGGATCTGAAGTCTCCATATCATGAGAAGTATGCAGCCTCCACTCCCCACAATGTACAGAGCAGTTATTCATGGAAACTTTGTACATTTCTCCCATGCTATAAATAGCAAAATTAATATTGGCTCTATGTACTTCTCATATGTTTTTCAGAAAATGAAATGACTTAATAAGTGTGAAAGCATATTAATAAAGTTGAAAGTGCTAGACAGCTATGTGAGACTTATAATTCTCTCTGAATATGATGCTGACTTGTATTACGAGACTTCTATTTAGAAAAATAACAACAAATATGAAGCTACATATTCTGGTGTAAATAAAAAATAGAACTTGAAAAAAGTCACTCATTCTTTTTGAAAAGATAAACCTATTTGGAAATTACACATTATTTGATTTGTTTTCACATCTGAAGCAACCACCTATAACATTGCCTCTGGCATAATGAGTAGTAGAAACATAAGTCATTTATCAAATACATGCTGGCTAAATTAGTAGAAGCGTTTCATAAGTGATTATGTTCCCGTTTTTTCCACTTAATAAACATTTCTTTTTTTACAAACAGACTAGGCCTATAAAATATAGAATGTAGTGAAATTTAGTATTTTTAAGTTTATGAACAAAATTTCTTATCATAATTCATTGATTGACCATTGTTCCTTAAACCTTGGTCCAGCAACACAGTTGAGAAGAAGCTGTACAACCACAGCCATGCTTCTAGGAAACTGACAGTCAAGGAGGCAGAATATCCTTCCCGCAGACCCGAAACCACAGCCCACATCTGGCTGGCTAAGCCTTTCTGCAGGCCTCTCTATGCTCAGGCACTAGCTCACCCCCCAAGCTCAGTGCTGCCTCAGAGTTCACATATTTCTCTCAGTATGGTGAATTAAATTAAATAAAAGGAATATCATCTGAAGAAAAACAGATATGTGGTTGACAAGGAAAGTGTAATGTGTTAGGGGATAGGACTGGTGTGGATAGTTAGAGAGGAAAGAAAGAGGTGTGCTGCAATCTTTTAGCAGAGATCAGTAAATAAATTCAGCAAACACTTAACTAAAATGTTCCTCCAGCAGTGGACTATGCCCAAAGGAATGTTGACAGTGTGCGTGTATATGCATGTATATGTGTATGTATATGTGTATGTATATGTGCCTGTATGTGTGTATATTTATATGTATACATATATGTATAAGTATATATTCAATATTTAGGTTCAATGATGGCCTGATAGAGAAATTTGATTCAATTCTCATCCAGTGCAGATTGCAACCAAAGAATTAAGTTTGTGAACTGAGATACTACTGTTTATGTCATGCACACACATATACACACACACACACACACACACACACTCTCAGGATATTCACTACATAACATTTCAGTTGAGGATGGAGCACATTCATGCTGGTGGTCCCCTAGCATTATAATGTAACCGATATATTCTGGTCACCTAATGGATACATAGTTAGAGGTAAATCAAAGACAAAGGAAATTACAGAAAAAGGGCAAAAATAATTCCCAAGAATTTCACAGCGATGGATTTAGTAGAATCTTTTTCACACCTCAACACTTCTAAAGAGTATGAAAGCATGGATCCAACACTGAAGTATTTTCATTAATAAAAGGGAATATTCATAAAAAGGAATATTCATACAGCATTATCTGTTTAAAGCAAACCTATGATGAAAATAAGGAAGAAAAATACGTAAGTCACTATGGGTGTGTTGTGGAGAAGGCAAGCAGAATTCAAGAACAGCCTCGATGGGTCCTCTGGAGGACTCCAGAAGACAGTGTGGCTGTCACAGTAGGTCTTACCTCCATGGGTGAAATTGTCCCTGAAGACTTGCCATTGCCACAAGACACGGAGGAGAGCTTCATACTGGTGATCCTGATCTTGGGTGTGCTTGTGCCTTAGTTTTCAGCAACAATATGTAAAACATAGTATGTGGGAAATCTAATAAAATAAGGGCACATGGAAAGAAAGTATACAGCTGTGCAACATGTTTGTGTGTTAAATTAAGTGTTGTTATAAAGTCAAAGTTTTAACCTGGGATGTAGCTCAATGGTAGAACGTTTGCCTAGCATACATGAAGCCCTGGGTTCAACCTAAAATGCTGCAACAAAAAAGAAGGAAAGAGAAAAGAAAGAAGAAAGGAAGGAAGGAAGGAAGGAAGGAAGGAAGGAAGGAAGGAAGGAAGGAAGGAAGGAGAGAGAGAAGGAGGAAATGAGGAAGGGAGGGAGGGAAGAAGGAAAGAAGACAGAAAGCAAAAGAAAACCCACAAAAAACAAGACTAGCTACAATAAGTTGCAATTTATTTTTTGCTTATGATAGGAAAGACCCTTTTATAAATTCAGTGTCACCTGAGTGCGTAGTATTTCTAAGGTGCATGGTAGTGAACAGTACTGCTCTCAGCCTTCACGCTGACCTCCCACTTAGTGAGCAGCTCACAGCAAATTCCAGTCTTGCATGCTCCACTCACGGTGCTTTTTCTACGCTTGTGCACCACATTTTCTCTTTATACTGCACTACTGCTGGACATTTTCTAAGCTTATACACACAATTGTTTACCACTGTCTTACAATTGCCCCCAGTGCCTAGTGCACTTCCATAATGTGCACATTTGTTAGAAGCAATAGAGTGGTGTGAGATCTTGGTGTATGGAGCATAGATTTATAGCAGTCAGTACTACCCATGCTGGCATGCTGACTGCTGTTCTCACAGGGAGAAAATTGCCAAAAATCTCTCTCTCTCTCTCTCTCTCTCTCTCTCTCTCTCTCTCTCTCTTTCTCTCTCACTTCTCTGTCTATATTTGTGTATGTGTTCATATATAAACTAAACAAGCAACAAATAGTAGCCATCTGGTTTTCTCAGCAAATATTATCTGGGCATCTACACTACACCAGCCAGGTCCTGGGTATGCCTTTAGACATACAAAATGAAAGAAAATTCCATTTGCAATGCATTAGTCATCAAGCAAGGTGACCAAAGCATGCACATCGACATGGAAACCTAATTGCTGAGTGATTCTTTTAAAAGGGAGATATTCGTATAATATTATATTCAAAGAACAAGCCAAAGTGTTTAAAACTTAAAATATTAGTGTGAAGCATACGTAATGCCCTAGATCAGAAGGCACTCATTGTATGTGGTAGACTGTCATCTCCTTGGGAAAAACAATGTGTGGAAAGGAAATATGGGGGGGGGGTACTGTAGGAGACACTTCCTGGTCCTCCTCTCAGTCCAAGAAACCAGTATTTGTAATCCCAAAGTTACATTATTGGAATCCCATCAAGTTGATTTCAATCTACCACTTTCCATGCAGCCCATGGCGAAAATGAGGACACTAAATTATATTTTTAATCATCGGGGAGTCAAGGGGCTCTAAGTCCTGCCATGCCATGGCTTTCCGGAACCAAGAGAGTGACCCAGGGCCTCACCCAGTTTTTATTCAGTGAGGGAGTGGCTTGAGGATTGAGAATTGTGGGAAGCAGGTGATTACTGTGAGCTGAGCTAGGTGGGGGGCCTACATTTACCTCTGCCATATGCAGAGAGGGTAATCTGCATTATATAGTATTTAATGTTTTGGGAAGTCTAGGGCTTCAGCTTTGATATAGTCTTTCAAGCCCCAGGAAGTCATAGCTTCTATCTCGAGGCTCGATCCCAGCTGGCAGCGCAGAGCATTAGCTCTACCGTCCTGTCTCCACCCAGCTCACGTTAAGGAGCAGCCGGCTTACCAGGGAAACACGCTTTCCACCTTCAAAGACTATCACCAGCACCTCAGCTAGACCAATACACATTGCTTAAGGCCAAATGAAGGATAAACAGAAATCCTAGCCAGCTCTGTACATAACAATATGAGGAAATAGGATCAGACTCAGTCAAAATGGTGACAGTCGCTCTTCTTTCAAGGAGAGCTGCTCAGGTGGTCCCCTACAGGGAACAAGAAAACATTTCTACGTGTTTCAGTCTGAAGAAACCAGAACTGATGTTAAAATGTCTTACTTCTTTTAAAAATTATAATTGGAAAAGGTAGCACCAAGTGCTTTTCATGAGTGAAAAATTATGAACAACAATACGAAAATCAGTATGATGTGGAAAGGGCCTGACAGAAAAATGGAAAATTTTAGAACAAAATATCTGTCATCTACAAAACATCATCATTGGTCCATTTTATAAAATTTAGCCATATTATCTGAAAACATGCCTTCTGGAAATTTTGGTGATATAAACTCAGCAACTTGTTCCCTATTTTTTTGTTTGTTTGTTAAGTAAAATCTTAGATTAAATTATTCCTTTGAAATACTCTGGAAACTGAGTTCATAAAGTCATGTCTATGTACTACTGGTAGCATTTTTATCAGTCACTTTCATTTATTTAAATAAAAATGCTTAAAAAGTTGTATCTCACTTTCAAATAACATCTGAACCAGGCAGTTATATTGTCTGTTAAACAGCTCAATAAAGCGATGATTTATATAAGGAAGGACTTATGTCAAAAAGTAAACTGCTTTTAGCTGAGAAAATATAGTCACAACAAGTGACATTGCTTCCCATACATCTAAGGAATACAACTGTTAACAAATGCATGGCATCTATTTAGCACACCATATTTGAAAGAAGGACAAATACACACTGTATTACCAAGTGTTTCTAGACGGTGATAACCTTTAATTTACTCTGACTTTCTACATTACACTCACTTCTCCAGACTACAAAAATGCCCTTCACTCCCATCCAATTGCTTTCTGAACAGTTCTCTGAGCTACCATCACTATTTCTAAAATACTGTTTTAGAATAATATTTTTTCTTTGTTTTTAATATACATACACATTCTCCAAGACTCAGTCTTGGTGACCTAGTGGTGCAGTTATGTGTGTTTTCTTTTAAATAAAACTCTAACCAAGGGAGAAAGCGGAGTCTCCTGCAGTGTTCTTATTTTCACATCTGCTCAAATAAACAGCAGCCTTAACTGCCACTTCTGCATTCCCAAGCCCCATTGTAAGTGCCATCTGCCTTGGGATGTCCCACGTGCCTCCCGCTCAGCCTGCCCTATCGTCTCTCTACACAAACCACTCTGCTTCCCTGCCCCGCCTTCCCACTTTTTCCCCAGAAAAAAACCCCATGCTGAGGACATCACAGTTTGAGCTTTCTAATTCTTCTATCGAAGTATTTCCTGAACTGATGTATCTACTTTTTATTTTAGCAAACACCACAATTTTTGAAAAGCCAAATTTGAAGTAAAAATTAATTAGCGAGCTGTTAGCTGAAGCAGAAGCAATTTCCAGGGCAAATGCTTAAAAAGACTGCTGTGTATTCTCAGTGATTACAATGTGCCTTTACTATCTTGATATTTCACAAAACAAAAATTATTGGCGCAAGAAGAATAGACCACTTCTAAAAATCCTTTTACTTGAAACAGCCTCAATTAAACCTAAAAAAAATTAAATATGAATGTGCAGCCTGGAGTTTCTTTATTCGTTGAGATATTCAATCATTTTTGATCCTCTTGAAGAAATCTTCACAGTAGACACTGAAAGAGACAAAATATCTTTGCTATCATTATGTATGGGACGATGAAACATTAGCCAGATACTATCGGTAAGGGAGTGCTCTGTGTGAAAATTCACGTAATGAACTAAGATCAACTCCAAATCAATGTAGTGAACTAACATCAAACCAGCCAGATTCCAGAAAAGTGTGTTACAGATGGTAGCAACATAAGGTTTATAAAAACACAAAATGCAGTATTTTTAACAAACACTCTTGCTTCCAATTTTTTATATATAAATAAGTTTTGTATAGTTGAATGTTTCCCCATCAAAGTTTCTCTCTGCACACAAACAGCTTTTCCTGTTTTCTCCTCTCACATCTAGGATTAAGTATCTGAAATACACATGGTTGAATCACCAACATTTCTGTACTGGGTGTATATTTTCCAGCATAACTCTGATGTGGAACCTGTTTCTAAAGGTATAATCTTTTTCTGGAAATTCTTTCTAGTCCTTCACCAGTGCTGTCTGTTCCCTTAACAGCTCATTTGGTGGGAGAGAGAGATGTTCTTCAATAGACTCACAGCTGGCTCACCCTAGTTGAGAACTAACTGCATATTACACTGGATTACACTTTTGTTGCAAATACAACAAATCGCCTTGAGCCATTCTGCTGTTTCAGGATTTTAGAAAGTTCTCCTTCATCAAATATTGACTTTTTGTAACTTTTGCCACCAGGTGCAAATTGCATTTCGATGGCATGCTGATGTCCACCAGGGTCGTTCAGGCAACCTTTCTAGAGAGACCCTGGATGTGCGGTGGCAAATAGAGATACCAAAACGACATCCAGGATTTGGAGGTAGGTTTATTTACATTAAGGGGTATTGATCAGGATCACTCCCAGAATAATAGACCCTGCTCTCTGGCGGTCTAGACCTTCCATGGGATAAGCAAGCAGGAAGTACAGAGGCGGGTCGGCTCGGCAGTTTGGGGACTGGTTTACACAATGTGCATTAAAGTAACCAGCTACATATCATAATAATTTCTTCTTAGAAAAAGAAGAAATCAGAATTGAACAGTAGCTGTTACCTAGGCAGCTACAGAAACGAAATATCCTGGCTGGGGCGGGGGGAGGGGTGGGCATTTTCTGTTATAGATTTACAAGAAGAGCTGATGCTTGGTGGAGCTTTCTGGAGGCTTCCAGCCAACAGCTGGCTCTAGGGATTCCCAGAAGCCTTGCAGTGCTCTGCAAGCAGCAACACTGATATTTTTCCATTGTCAGAGGGGGACGGAAGGTGTACAGAAGATAAGGTGCCCAGACCAGAGCGGGATGATAGTCTCTGGAAAAACATTAACATCTCTTCCAAACGTGCCCATCCGGGTCTGGCTTTCCTCAGTAATCATCATGTAGGCAGACGCTGAAGGACATGTCATAGGGGTTTTAGCTGTCTTTGAATTTTGCAACAATATGATAAAATTGTAAAGGTGAAAGATTTTACAGAGAGTGTATCCTCTTTCGTCGTAGTGTTAACACTGCATCTATTCCCTTTGCCTAATGTTAGATGTGGAGAGCCATAGAGAGTAGCCTGGGAATGGTCAGAGGCCGGATTCCTCTACGGCCTGCGGCACCTCCTCAAGCCTGAGCTAGATTACCCCTCCCATCGTGTGTGCCAAGATGGCGCCCATTTCCTGCTTCCGCCTTCACTGTAACCCGCCTACTTCATGATGTAATCAGCCTCTGTGTAGCAATGCCCTATAA
>PVKA01011123.1:0-62018 GCA_004027165.1 Ctenomys sociabilis | reverse complement strand
AAGGAAAGGAAAGGAAAGGAAAGGAAAGGAAAGGAAAGGAAAGGAAAGGAAAGGAAAGGAAAGGAAAGGAAAGGAAAGGAAAGGAAAGGAAAGGAAACAGTGCTAAGCTCTTAGATGTAACATTCCTGTTTTCTCAAAGTTATACAATAATATTTCTGGTTGTTTTCTATACTTGCCAGGACATGAAACCCTATTATGTTTTAATTGTCTTTATTGACCTCATGGATGTCTAGTGGAGTCTCTATATGGTTTAACTTTTGTATTATTCTGCTGACTAATGATCATGAATATTTGTTCACATGCTAGTTTTGGTACTCAGCTATCATCTGAGGTGCAGTGTCCAATCAAATGTTTTGATCATCTGGTTGCAGGTTATTGTTAAACTGTTTTCTTATTTTTGAGGTTTTTTATAATATGGATACAGATCCTCTGACCTATGTGTCAGTTCTTTCCCCAATATCATGCTGTTTTGATTCTAACAGGTTTTTAATAGATAGTATGAGTCCATGAAAATCATTCTCTTTTCAAAATCATCTGATTTCTTTTCTTCTCTCTTTCAAACTTAGAATCAGATTGTCAGTGTTTTCAATAAGCTTGAGGTCTTATTTGGTTTTATAATAAATCTAAGTATCAATTTAAAATAATATTAGTATTCTGCATCTTTTGATGAATGAGCAAATTGATGAACTTTGTATGTATATCTTATTTCTGAATTTTGTATGTATATTTTTTCATTTTTTTCTTTAGTTCTCACATTAGATCCTATACTTACCACAAGTTACTGACTTAAGCATTTTTATGCTTCTGTAAATTGAGTTGGTTTAATATTTGGAATTATATCTGGTTATATTAATGTGTATAAATACAACTGATTTTTCTATATTGACTTTGCATCTTGTGGCATTGTTACATGCATTTATTAATTCTAAGAGCTTTATTGCGGAGTCTATTTACAATATAGATCTGCACACAGCTTGAGAGTGCAGAAAAGTAACACTTGGGAGGAATGTGTTGGGTAGAAACTGTGAGCCTATAATAAAAACCAAGACAATGGCTATAGACAATCTTCAAGTTTGCAAAAGTTTTTGCACAAGCAGTAGGCGACAAGAGTTGTTCAAGGGGAGCAGTTCACACCACATGCACCTAAGTCACAGCTATGGGGGCTAAAGGTAACAATCATATAAAAGGAGATGCTTGGTCATCACAGGAATTTATCGTTTCTTTTTGCTTACTTACCCAGAGACGTTCTCCTCAGATGGGTTGACAAAAGACACAATAACTTTCACACAAGATTTTCTTGTTTTTGTCTGGGTTTGCTCTTTATTCCTCTTATTTTTTTCTTCTATGAATAAAAATATATTTTCCAGGCATTTATTAATTATAACAATACTTTACTACTTTATTTTCTCTTTCAACAGGATGACATATATCAACCAAAGCTCTTCACTGGAAACTGAAGAACTGACTCTGATTAATCAAAAGTTAAATAGAAATACTAAGATTTGTAGGGCTGCAGAGATAGCTTGCTGGTCTAAAAGCCTGCCTGGAAGGCACAAGGACCTGGGTTCAATCCCTGTACCACATGTTGTGCCAGCCCCAGAATTCCAGGTGCTCTGTGCTGGCCACCAAAATCAGGCATGGTTGCACATGCCTGTAAACCCAGCACTTTGGGAGGCTGAGACAGAAGGATCACTATGAGTCGAAGCTGCATAGCAAGATCCCATCAAATAAATAAATAAATAAATAAATAAATAAATAAATAAATAAATAAATAAATGTTTAAAAAAATTAAAGAAATCTTCGTATATATAACTCACACAATTAGCTAAATGATATTTCTAATGTGAAGCTCCATGAATTGCAGAGAGAATCAGAAAGTGTCCCCAGAATTCATTGATTACTGGACAGTTGTATTAACTCATCCATCCCTAAAACATGACTCCTGGCTATAGTAAATGACACTCTCCCACTTTCTATGTGGTGAGTTGGATGGTTCCTAAAGTTACCACGCTTCCCCAAGGGTCATATGTTAAAAGATTTTCTATGGAGTACATGGCCTAGAATGAACCAGTATCTCTGTGAAGACGAGGCTTGCATAGGAAGAGTGTAGGATGCCCCGTCATGTGCCTACTTGGCATGGAAAGGATTTACAATACCAAAGTGGCTTTTCTCTCACACCAAATCCTGGATCCTTGCACCACTGTTGCTGAATTTGGGGTGTTCTACTTTTTTTTTTATGGAAGATAATTGTTCTTTTACAACTCTTGTCTCTTGTTACTGGGCTGTGTGTGTGTATGTGTGTGTGTGTGTGTGTGTGTGTATGTGTGCATTTTCTCATTCTGTTTCATCTGTTAAGATCATGTTTACCCATCTTTATTTTCTCTATTCTGTTTTGTGTTTATTTTATCTTCTTAAAATGTTGATCTGCTATTTAAATAAGCCTTTGGTAAGGAATAGGAAAAATACATTGCTAGAAATACAGAAAATATATTACCAGAAACATAGAGATAAGTTTTGTTTACAACTTTTAATCACTCTTTAAAAAGAAATTAGTACAACTCTTTGGATGAATATGGCAAATAAATCATTTTTGGAAGTAAATTTTGATATATTTTCACATTGTACTAATTTTTCTATGGGTCTCATTATTCATGTTTCCTACATGTCAGAGCTAGTATATGGTGTTTGCTTTGGCAGCATATATACTAAAACAAATACACAAATCATGTTTTATCTTTCCATCTTATTTGCTTTTCTAATTACAAAATCTTGTAATGATTATCCCTGATAATTCTTGACAATTTATTTCAAATGACAAGTTGGCTTATTTTCTCAAAATATTCACACTAGATGGAATAAATTGATTAAGAAACTTAGGGGAAAAAACACTTTAGCACACTCATGTATACTAAGTTATTCTCATATGCTGCACACTTCTGAGGTACACAGCCCAAAGTCATGATGTGAAGTTTGTGTTCTTATTATATTAAAAATAAAACACACTCCTATCACAAAGTAGTAAGAGAATAACAAAAGAAACTCTGTTATGAACCATTTTAATTTATGGTTTTGCTACAAATAATTCTGATGCACAAAAGAATCACCAAAGTGATTAATTTCATTAGATGTGATAGAGACAGGTGGATGCTGCTGCCCAGTCCTGGTCTATAAAGTGGAGTGAGAAGTGGGTGCTGAGACTTGGTAACAGGGGTGAGAAGCGTCAGCTTGTTTTGTGCAGTCCGTTTGTTTGTGAGTTAACATTAAGAAGAGATGTGTTCAAAAATGTACTGTGAGGCACAAACAATGAATTAAAATAAAATATCATCAGCTTCATGGGAATTGTGCAATTAAATTTCCAGCTTTTTAAAGAATGTCACCATGGGGGATGAAACTTGGGCTTATAGTTGTTATCATGAGATCAAATTTCAGAGTTCTTAGTATAATTCTCACAGTTCTCATCTTGTGAATAAGGGCACCAACATTCAAATCAATATATGCTGAATGTATTTAGAACTTCATGGAACTATGTGGGATAATTGTGTATCTGGAGTACTCTCATGATCTTTAAATACTGTGACATCTTTTTAAAGCATCTATGAAATGATGTGTATAGAAAATGGCCTGAGAAATGGATAATTTCTTCCTCCATCATAACAAAACTCTGTTACATATCACTTCTAACATGGAAATTTCTACAAAATATTGCACCTATTCTCACCTACCATGTTCACCTTTATTTAGCACCAGGCAACTTCTAAATTTCACAAGGTGCAAACCATCATGAAAATTAAACATTTTTGGATGATTGAGGACATCAAGCTGCCCCAGCATTACAGCTAAAAACATTCATGAGGGAGGACATTTAGAACTTCAGAAAGTAGTGAGCATGGTCTGATAAGTATGTTTAAAGCAAGAGTGAGTATTTTGAGGCTGATTAATTACATTATATGTTTTATTGTAGTACAATTCAAACTAACAATAAACATACATTTTATTGTTTGATAGTGCCTACAATGTACTAGTCTGATGGAGTAGGAACCTATTAAACCATTACTTCTGGGTGTGTACCAGTTGCCTTTATCACTTGGGGAAATTACCCAATGTCTGCTACTTAAAAGAGAAGAGTGAAATGTTTCAATGTTGGGTTCAGTGGGATCAGTCCAAACACCACTGACTGGCTCATGTTAGAAGGGCAGGAAGAAAAAAGCTGCTGAATCTTTGGCAGCCAAAAAGCAAATAAATAATAGCACAAAGTTTAGGACAATGGTGTCTCTTCCAGGTCAGGGCTCAGGGGCTTACTGCTACAGATCAGGCCTTACCCCCTACTAGCACATTCAGATATGAACTCATCAGTGGACAATGAGTGTATCCCCCAGGATCAAATCATCTTACAGAAATATTATGCCTGAACACATGAGCTTTTACAAGGTTTGTTTGAGATCTAAACCATAATGTCATTCCTGGTCCCCCAAAAGGCTCAGGAAAACCTCATTATAAAAATGCATTAGTCTATCTCTGAGTGTTGCTTAAAGTCTCCATAGTTCTAGCAATGCTCAAAAGTCCAAATTCAAAGTGTCCTCTGAGACTCAAGGTACACTCTTAGCTCTGAGATCCTATAAAAATGCAAATACTTGTGAGGTATAACAGCACTTGGTAAACATTCCCATCTCAAAAGTGAGGAGGAAGATAGAAAAGAATCAGACTAAAGTGATACCATAGATGAGGGCATAAATAATAAATCCTGAAATTCTATGTCAGAGTATAGAGTAGGTTTTGATGAAGGCTTAGGAGGCCTCATTCTTACAACATGGCCTGCTGCAGCTATATGAGTTCTTTCTTGTGGAGCCCTCTGCTCTTTACGTGTGACTTTCCCTGGAATACTTTTTCACCTTTCTGGAATTTTTCAAATTTTCTAGAGCATCTATTGTAGCTTTAGCTTCACATTCAAAGCTTCTTACACTGCCTTGCTGGGAAACACCTTCCTGGCTCCGAAGCCTTTCACTGAAATCTAGGTTATGCTTCATGCATTCTGCACACATGAAAATCAACACTGTGTTGATGACAAGGTCCAATGCCAGTTGAAGAAGTATCGAAATGTTTTATAAACATGGCTATGGTGGGGTGGCCTCAGTGCCTGGGCAGCTGATCTTCACGATATTCTTCTATCTGTGGTTCTCTCTCTCTCTCTCTCTCTCTCTCTCTCTCTCTCTCTCTCTCTCGATTTGAACTCAGGATCTTGTGCTTTTCAGGCAGGCATTCATGTCATTGAACTATATCCCTGCAACCTGGGGCTCATTTTTTAAAGCCAAGTCTTTCAAAGAAATTATCCTTTTTAAAAAAATAATAATAATTGTTTTAGAAACATTTTAAAATTATTTATTTGGTAGAGGGTCTCACTGTGAAGCTCAGACTCACAGCAATCCTTCTTTCTCAGCCTCCACAGGGCTAGAATTACAGGATGTGCCACCACACCTGGTTTTGGGGCCAGCTGGACATGCCTGAGGTTCCAGAGCCAGCACAGCATGTGGAACTAGAAATTGAACTTGAGTCCTTGTGGTTGGCAGGCAGGCATGTAGACCAATGAGCCATCTCCCTAGCCCAAGAACTTACTCTTTCACATACACGATTGGCAGTGAGTCATGTCCAAGTGCAGAAGTAATCTTTTCTATTGTCCATGTACGAAGTATGGGTTCTTTGTGGTAGTACTGACCTCAGCAGCCACATTTCCATTGCTCTCCAATTTACTAGTGATCTCTTTCTAACTAAGTTGAAAAATACTCGCATTTCAGTTCTACTTTTAGCTCCTGATCCTCCCTGTGGCTATAGCTAAAAGAAGACAGTAGTACTGACATAACACTGATGACTGGATTGCCCTGAAATTTCCTCTGCCAGATTAATGAACCTACCATGTTTACATTCAGTTT
Organism: Ctenomys sociabilis; assembly: GCA_004027165.1. NCBI lineage: Eukaryota > Metazoa > Chordata > Mammalia > Rodentia > Ctenomyidae > Ctenomys > Ctenomys sociabilis. The sequence continues at coordinate 56,094 of PVKA01011123.1, read as the reverse complement.
CACAACACGTGTTGTGACACAAACTTTTGCCTAACTGCAATGTGACTAGCCTCTTGTCCATTCTCCAGTAGAGTTAGCCTTTCAATCTGATGCTACATGAACCTGCCCTTTGCAGGCTTCATTTCTATTAGCATCCTGGTCTTCTCACCTATGACTGGAACTGCTTATCAGGCTCCATTTACATCATTTTGGCCCTAGCCTTTCAAGGTCAATGAAGACTCAGGACATAGGAGAACCTGTACTATAACATCATGTAACTCAGTTGTGCCCCAACTTTTCTGATCAAGGAGATTATGGAGCCACAGAGGAAAGTGACTGATGATGTATAGTGTGCCTAAGGAGAGTCACATGGAGAGAAAACTTTCTCTCAGGCTTTCACAGAGAACAATTGGCCAAGCAATGGCCATGACTCATCTACATGGCTGACACTGACAATGGATCTACAAAGTGCGGTACAGGGTTCAGGATAAATACTGAGGGAACTTGACTGACTTTATCAGATACAAAAGATACATTTCTTATTATATAGGTCTTGCTTTATCTTGGTCCTAATCATCCTACATTAGCTTCTTTATCTCCAAAGGTTTCCAAACTTCTCTTATACGTTAGTTCCTAATATGTCTATGCCATATGGTCATATTTAGTCACTGCATCCAACCTAGTTTGTTGAAGGCAATTTTATGTAGTAGCCAGCTTTTGTATTCATAGGACAAAATATCCAATGCTTATAAATTCAGGAGGGTGTATTTTAGGTTATATTTTTAGAAGTTTCAGGTATGCAAGCCTGGATTCCTCCAAAGCTGAAATGGCATGATGGACAGACATGGCAGAAAAAATCTTCTCAACAAACAGAATCCAGAAAGTGAGAGAGTCACCAGTGAAAGACATATGATATACACATGGCCTACAGTGACCCATTTTTGCTGGCCTGGCTCCCCAAACTCACAAGGGTTCTACTATGAATTTATTAGTGAACTAATCGACAGATGAATACAGTGTTTCCATTGTCTCAGTGCTTTCCCAAATCCCAGCTTCTGAACATAATAAGACTTTTGGAATACTCTTTCACTTCAATGTCATAGAAATTTCCAGAAGATACTAGGCTTTGAGTTAATAGACCATGCATCATAGATTGTCTTTTCCAATGCAGTTAGAAATTATCCAATCTTCTGAAAGCACACATGGAATAAAAAGAAAAACAAATTGAAGAATCACTTTTCCTGCTTGAACTAAGGCATCCACATTCTGTCCTTGGATATTATTGGAACTGACACTTAGGTCTCTGACTTCAACAGATGGTTATCACTGGTTTTTCCATCCTTCCAGCTTACCTGGTATATCTCAGCATGCACAACTTCAAGTCAGCCACAATCTTCTTATATCCTCTTCCTATATATCCACATAGATTACACTGATCATTGGACAATAAAACCCAAACTAGGGCAGTAAATCAGTCTTCCCAATTCCTGTCTTACTATTTAGTAACAGCTTAAGAACATGGAGAAAATGTATCAAACTGTAAATGTCTGTATTTATGGAACTAGGAAGTATCACATTGTAGCTCTAGCTTCATCTTATCTTTGACACAAGCTGAGCATAATCCAAGAAATTATATGATGTGTTGACATGCTCCATACCTTAAAGAACCATACTGTGACACATTTTCCCCATTCTCATCCTCAAATTTTGAAGACCTCCAATTTTTATTTTTCCTCAGAAAAATAGACCAAAAGTATTGCCGTACTATACAGCCTTGGCCATGTCTGTCCACTGCTGCTCTGTCTACTGATGTGCAAAGAGCTTGAACACCTGTGTGAGGAAAGATAGCTATATTCAGTCCCTGTTTGTCTAGGAATGTGTAAATGTTAATATTCTTATAATGCTTTTTATAGAAAGCATTTCCATCCATTTTTTTTGCAAGAAGCTTTAAAATCTGTGTGATGTTCCCATGTTTCAGGCTTTATCAATGTGTCATTTGCAAAATGTTTGAGCAATTAAATAATACAATTATAAAATATCTTCTGTCAGGACACCTAAAGCACTGTTACAACGTTACACTCTGTTACTGTATTACATTACAAAAATTCAATTAGCAATCACCTGTTAAGACAAATTTAAGGGAAGAAAAGTTTAGTATACATTTTCTATAAATGTAAAGAGGTTTAATTATAAATTTTAAAATGACTGCAAGCATGATTAAATGCAAAGACAAACATGAATCATGCTGAGTGCATTTATCTTTGGGAAAGGAATTATTAAAATGTTAGGGAGTAAAATGAAACTGTTTCTAAGTGAAAATAATGACACAACCTTGGATGCTGTTTTATTAAATCTGTAACTTTGAAACTGTGACCTCGTGCCTTGTATGTGCTCTCTCGTAAAGTTATTACCTAATTATGAAATGACCAAATATGAAAGAACTGCTGAGAATCTGTTGCCACCTTCAAATATTACCTCTGATGTTTAAAACTCTCATAATAAAAGATGCATACACTATCAATAGAAAGATATTAGACACTATGATGCAGGCAATTGAAGAAAAAACTAATTTTGCTTCCTGTTAAGTTTATGATTGGATTATCATGGATTTAATGTTTGATTGAAAGAAAATTATTTCTTCTTTTAAATATATTGCACAATAATTGAATAGGGAATGTTATCTCTAAAAGTTGAGATATTTTGAAACCAGTAGAAATAGTTACATTTTATAGTGTGCTTTCTATATTAAATTCCCCTTTCCCTCAATACTGGAATCCAAAAGTCTTTATCATTATTTTATGAAAATGTAGCTCCCTGAGAGAAATAAACAAGTACATCAGTATTTATGAGTATGTGCATGTGTGTGTGTGTGTATATGAACACACAGAGAAATATACACAGTACCTGTTTTGTATTACATTTGTGTAATTAAAAAGTAAATGAGGTATCTGGGGACTAGTCTTCCTGTTTAACACACCGTGGTTCCCAGCCCTTATAATAGCTGTTTATGGTTTGCCACCCTCTAACCTATTCATCTCCAGTGCTTTTTCCCAAGTACTATGCTGTACTCTTCCATCCAGGGCTCTTCTTAGGTTCTCATAGAGAAGTCTTTATTCAGGGAAATATTGGCATCTAGACTGAGTTGACTGAATTTTACCATTTTATTTTGATAATTAAAAGTTACCTGTGATATCATTGGTTCATTCAAGACCAGATTTATACTTGCTAACAGTTCAATTGTTTCATTTGTTACTTTCTCTTTGTCTCACATGTTGGTGTTCTTATTTCTGCCTAAATATTTGAACCTGAAGACTTTTTTTCTTACTAGTATGGACATGTCTTTAAATAATATAGAGAATGTTAATGTTTTGGCAGGGAAAGCCAAAGCATACATGATTAAATATTATTACTCATCTTGAGTTGGCAAAATAAAGAATTTCAGTGAGAATGCATCTCATAATTTTATGCCTTAAGGATGTGATTCATGGAGAAAAAGTAGTGTTTGATTAATATTGCAAGTTGAAAGTAAAACTAGTTGCTGGTATATCCTTATGATATTTTGGAATCTTCTTTCCAAGGGTAATAATGCAATAGAAATTATAATTCATTTGCTTAATACTAGTATAGGGTTGTGTATAGATCATACACTGAAGACATATGAGCAAATTTGTGAAAACTATGTTTCTTCTTTTTATAATAGAACAAATTTTCCTCAGAACCTTATGAAATATGAGAAGCACTGAGCAACTCTGGGCTGTTTTTCAAATGGATCTCTCACCTGCGTGTTATCTCTTGGTAAAACACTGATGGTGCCTATGCTTACCTTATCTGAATTTGGCCCTAACATTTTTCATGCACCTCATTCCACATTGTGTCTTTTGTTCAATATTATCTAGATCTTTGCCACTACTGAATTCAGAAATGCATAATGAAAGGTCTAAATACATTAGCCAGTTTGTGTTAACTAGTCTATTTTCTCCCAGTATCATCCTTGTCTGTACTTTTAGTACTTTGTCAGTTTGCTGTTTAGCTGGGAAGATATAAACAAAATTGGAAACCTGGTGCTTACAGAATGTAGAATTTTCATGCTGCCCATGTCTCTTCACTACATATTTTCAAATTTTATGCCTCATCTGCTAAAATCTCTGTCATCACAAACCTCTACTGTGCAGCTGTGTAAATCATGTGTTCCTGTGGCCAGGTGTGCCAAGGATGGCTGTGGAGATGTTCAGAAATCCTCCCACTAGAAAACACACTGATAGCATTGATTTTCAGATGTTGGCAAATTCACTAGCTTAGAAGCCAGTCAAGCTTAGGACTGCTCCAGAGTGTTTTCATTTGAAGCATGAGGACTGACAGCATGCTATTAGCTTTTGGAATGGTGGCAAAACCACCCTGTGCAAGAAGTTAAAGTTCCTGGGAGACATTGCCCTCTGCAGAGTTGAGGGATCTTTATCAGGAGGGGCAACAATTAGCCTGTCAATATATTTCTGGCTTATTTCTGCTGTTGAAGAAAAAAAGCCAAGTTACAGACTTTTGTCTAAAAATGTACCAGTTAACATAATCAAGGCAAGATAATGATTAAATAATTGAATATGGAGCTACTCTGAAGCCATTGGTCATTATGTAAGTCACTGTGGTTCATGATATTTGGGTTACTTTTACAACATGATAGCTATCAATAATGACCATGCCGAAAAGAAGATATAGTACCTAGAGGTGAAAGAAAACCACTGGACTTTATTATGAGAACAAGGTACTTAGGTCAGTTTCTTCTTCCCTTAAAGTTCTAATATAGAACATGGTGTTAGACCTGTATTTTTAATTTTTTAATTCATTTTAATGAAGAAAGAAGATAGAATAGCAATTAAACAGTTTCTAACCATACTAGTAGGACAGTTGCAGTAATTAATACATTGCATATCATTGTCTTCATAGTAGTTATTCAGAGGACAAGATGTAGACATATCTTGTCTAAATGATATTAGTACAAACCTTTCTTCTCATTAAACTAAGAGAAAGTAGCTGTATATCTATCCTAAGTATCATTTTGTAGTGTTTTCACTACAAAACAGTCCTTTATTCATATCCCCCTTTTTTGTTTTGTTTTGTCAGAGATTGGTGTTCCATTGGAGAAGTCTTTAAAGGACCTTTTCATACTAGATGCCTGTCCAAATACTGTCGGTATTTACTTTTCTTCTGGGTATTTAACAATTAAAAGTTGCAGACCAAAAATTAGGCAGACAGCCAATATCTTAAAAAAGATAGCCAATATTTACCCCTAGTCATTCAAGGTCATTGAGGACTCAGGACATAAGAGAACCTGTGCTGTGACATCCTGTAACTCAATGGTGTCCCAGATTGTCTGATCAAGAAGATTATCACGCCACAAAGGATAGTGATGAGCCTAAGAAGAGTCAACTAAAGAGAAAAAAATTCTCTCAGGCTTTCACAGAGAGCAAATTAGTCAAGCAATGTCCGTGACTCATCAAGATGGCTAACAATGATAAAAGATCCACAAAGTGCTGTACATTATTCTAGAGCTATATTTTAAATCCATGTAGTAGTAACTACATATTCTGCCATCAGTTTGAGGCTCACATGCATACGTATTTTTAAACAAGTAGAGAAGTGATGAATGTCCTTTATTTTATTTTCTGGATATGGTAGTAATATGTTCTTGTTTTCTTTGTAATAGTGTTTTCTTTGAAATATTAAGAAGTTAAAAAAGAAATAATGTTGTATATCACCTATTTCAAAAATAGCAAACTGACACCAAAATGTGCAGAGTTCAGACTGGGAAATTATGGAAGAAATCTAAAACACTACTTTTATGGGTGTATCACAATGTAGGAAATTAAAATTTGTGTTTATTTAGATTGCTTATTCTACTTAAGTAAATTCTTCTTATTTGATTTTTTGAGAGGTGAATTCATTGAGTCTTCTGGTTACTCTTAGCCACTACTGAGACCTATTACCAGAAACATAATGTTATGAAAATTGATGACAATTTTTACTAAATAACTTGTTTTAAGTAAAATGTTCTGGGTTAATAAAATGAAATGTTATATCTTATAATAAAGCAGTGAGGTCTTTGTATATTTTGGTTTTTCATTTTTTCCCTAATTTTATTCAGTTATTTTTTTAAAAAAGTCTATGTTCTGATTTGTTCTTAGATTACCAGTTTATGGTCACCGCAGTTCACAGTGGGCTAGACACTTAGGTCTATTTCTGTTTTTCTATTTACCGTTTTGTGTTGATATAGTCCCACTTTGCAATGGGATTTTTCAAAATATTGCTTTGAGGGACTTTCAAAAAGCTTTGCTCTCAATTCTGTTACAATTACAAATGAATAGAATTTCATTCAAGTTCCACAAAATGATACATGGGAAACTAGAATTATGTTTGTAACAATGGTAATTTTTAATGAAAAAGTTTCTCTTGAATTTTATTTTGTGAAATAATCCTACAATAAATAGCTGAGTCGTGTACTTCTCAATTCATATGTGTAAATCAATATCTTAATTTCCTTCTTTATAGTTTAGGCTGTAATTCCTGTTGTAAAATAATGATCTTTTCTGTTCTAATGATTTGCTTTTAATCATTTAATTAAAATTGAAAATTACTATGTACTTTCAATGATTAAACTAAAATTTTTGCCTTTGTAATTATAGTAAGAATATTAGACTTTTATTATTTTATATTTATTTAATCACTTTTAGGGAATAGGAAAATAGACTATATTGGGTATGCTCTTTCTTTGAAAACCTTAGAAGTAAATTTCATCCATTCTTTCAAACACCGTTATCAAGTGCTTTAAAACTAAATTGTAAGAATAAAAAATTTTCATAATCTAGACATATTTATAATTTATATATTTCTTATAATAATCAGTTTCCTGTAATCATTTATTTGAAGACAGATTACGGTTTGCCAGTCTAATGAAATAAATTTTTGAGCTGGTGAAATATCTCAGTGGTTTAAGCACCTGCCTGGCAAGGACAAGAACCAGGGTTAGGTCCCAGGTACCATATGCTGTTCCAGTCCTGGAGCCCTGAGGACATTGTGCCAAAACTGGCCATGGTGGAACAGGCCTCTACTGCAATCCCAGCAATAGAGGTTGAGATAGGAGGATCAATATGAATCGAGTTGCATAGTGAGACCCTGTACCAAAGAAAGAAAGAAAGAAGGAAGGAAGGAAGGAAGGAAGGAAGGAAGGAAGGAAGGAAGGAAGGAAGGAAGGAAGGAAGGAAGAAAAATATATTGTTAGTGTGGATTCCCATCTTCCTCAGAAAAAAATTTCTTTATAATTTTTTAAAAGTCGTATTTTTCAGGTATTTCCTGATGTCTTCCTTTCACACAGCTATAAATACAACTAAAAAGGATGTAACTACTAGGTAGGTGCAGATTCTGGACATGTTTCCTGAAAGAGGATGAAGAGAGATTAAGAGAGAAGAGGTTCTTGGGCATGAGCACTACTGTACTAAAGCAGGTGAGAAACATGGCTCGCAGAAACATCCAACACAAGGTCTGGGAGATGGCTCAGTAGAATAAGCACTTCTCTGGCAAGTGGAAGGGCTTGAGTTCAATACCTGGTTCCACCAAAAAAAAAAAAAAAAAAAAAAAAAAAAAAAGACATTGAACATACAATACCCAATATTAGCTAGATTTTACATAAAACTTGTAGACAACTCTTTTTTTTTTTTTCAGAACATGGGATTGAGCTCAGGTCCTTGCCCTTGCCCTTGCCAGGGAAGTGCTTATTCCACTGAGCCATGTCCCCATCCCCCCTTTTTTCTTTTAATCAAGACAAGTAATATTAAATATTGGACATTTCTGTTTATCAAGTACATAATTAGGAATATAAAAGCAATAAATTGAGGCATTCAAAGTTATCTAGCAGTGAGTAGTTTGAGATTAGTACAAAACATCTATTTTCTTAACCTCATTTGCATGAATCCTAACATGGACCTGATATATATTAAATAATTTTCCACATGATAGTGAGGATTGCAATGAAGCAGATGACATGTTAGCATTTGATGGTAGTAAAATTTAAAAGAGATTGCAGAGTTAATGTAGTTTATCATTTCATCCAATTAAAATTGCCTCTTCCCAACATCTCAGACATAATGTGGTTCTTTCTTGGCTTCTTCCATAAGCAGGAAAGCCAGTATATCTAGAGAAACATATTTTATTTTATTTTATTTATTTTTTTTTTTGTCTTTTTGAGACAGGGTCTCACTATGCAGTTCAGTCTGGCCTTAAGCTCACTTTGTAGCTCAGGCTGCTCTCGAACTCACAACAATCCTCCTGCCTCAGCCTCCCAAGTGCTGGGATTACAAGCATGCGCCACCATGCCCGGCTGAGAAAGATATTTTAAAAAATACATTGTTACAAAACCTTGCCTTTACAATTTTCTATCACTTTACAAAAATTCTTCACATTTATTCAATGTACATAAAAATAATTGAACTTAAAACGTTCAACTGCATTTGAATATGTTTGCTTGTATTTTGTACATTTTCTATTAGGTCTCAACAGTATTTGAGTGATTTTTGCCATGTTACTATGTATTTTTCTCAGTTTCTATTAATTAAATAAATTTGGCTTCTGTGAGTGTAAGAACAGGCTTGACACCCTGAGTCCCATCACTTCCCAGCTATAGCAGTTAAAGAATGGTCATGTAACTTAAGCCAGGCTACTACGGAGCCCATAACAGACTGCTGGAACTGCAGGAAACAAGGGTTTATGGAGATCCCAGGAAGAAGGAATGCTGCAAGCCTGAACTTGGACCTTCCGGAGAAAGTCTGTCTGTGGGGAAATTTAGAAGATAGCAGGATCAGAAGGAGAATTAAGTTCTGATATAATTTTCCTTGGGGGCCCTTGATCCAGCTGTGCAATTAGACTACCCTACCCATGAACATTAAATATTTAAGAGCCAAGGAAATCTCTTTCTTTTTCTTCTTCTTCTTCTTCTTTTTTTTTTTTTTTTTGGTGGAAATAGACATTGAACTCAGGCCCTTGCACTTGCCATGGAAGCACTTATTCCACTGAACCATCTCCCCGGTGCAGCTTTCTTCTTTTTAAAAATAAATAAATAAACAAGCAAACTTAAAGGACCAAGATGACATTTTATTATGCTCTTTCCTAGAAGTTCTTTATTTCCATTTTTGTTTCAATATTTTTAGCATCATTTTCAGAAGATAGAGGTAGCATCATCCTTTCTGTTCTCATACTAAAAATAGCATAAATATGCTTTTTAGTTGCTCCGACCCTGTTGACTTAAGAACTCATTCCAGTTTCTGGTTTCTGTCTTGATTTACACCTCATGACATTAGGCATTTCACACTGTCCCTCAGTCAAGCTGCATTAGTTCCAGTTTGGGAGATTTATGTTTATTATTAATTCCTCTCACACGTGGTTCAATTGCACCTAGGTGACTCTTGAAAAAAGTTCCATCTAAATCGAGCAAGTAAACAGCTTGTCATAGTTAGAGACATTTTAAATATTGTTTCTTGAATTCATGTACATGTCTGCACTGCTACACAGAAAGTATGTAGAAAAAAAAGTAAAATTATGAAATCTCATTCTCAAGTATTGTTCTAGATATATCAAGAAATGTTGGCATAAAGCTTGACAAATTCTTGCACTTGATTGGCTGCCAAACCTAAGTGCTATTCATCTCCTGTGTCCTAGACACATAGAGGAGAATCATAGGAGGTTCCTCAGAGGTGAGGCACAGCTTCATTCTCTGCTCTGCTTTTTACTGGAAAGCAGCATCTCCTTGTCTTTATTCTTCATCTGCACTGACCTCAACTCTGGCTATTGTTATCTGATTTAGTTTATTAAAATAACCATGAGTATACAGAGACCTACAGATTCTTCATTTGCATTCAGAATTTCTGAACTCTTGGTTTTGTTTGTGAACTTTGCATGGAGTGGCAAACACAACTGTGGACATCTTTTTCAGAGTAGTGGGACCAATTAAGTTCATAAACTGAGGCAGTCCTGTATTTGACAGTGAAAAATGAGCCAAAGAAGTTATAAGGGCTGCTGTGCTTTTGTATGATTTGGAGGAGCTTCTTCCATTTTATGTCTTTTAAGTTGTCATGAGAAGACTAGGCAAATATCTCAGCAGACTAACGCGCCTGCTTAGCCAGAGTGCAGCAGCCAGAGTTCCATCCCCAGCTTGCCGTGCAAGCCCCACCCCTAGTGAGCACTGAAACAGCAATTGAGACTGAGCAAGGTGGATCACACTTGTAATCCCAGTGTTTGGGAGGCTGAAAGCAGTAGGATCACCGCGAGTCCCACCTACATAGTGAGACCCTGTAGACCCTTCAAACCCTATAGTGAATGCATTAAGCAAAAAGCTGCCATGTAAAACAAAAAAAAAATTTGCATTAGATATCATCCAGTGAGGCTATTCAACATCCCAGTATTAGGGTGATTTTATTTGTAATTAATTTAAAGCCACACAGTGATCAGAAACAGACACTGAGACTGAGAAGTGATACATTTCTGAGCTTCATAAAAATTATATGTGTATATATACACATATGTTAAAAGAACTGCAATGTGCACAAAAGCAGCCTGAGTATTAATAAATTTAGAATATAAAATAATTGTCTCACTCAAAATCATTTCATATGTATGTATATTATTTTTGAATGATATATATGTATATATAACGCACTTGAAACATAAAATGAACATAGATAATTAATTTTTGAAATTTCAATTTTAAATTTCTTAAACTGTTAGTGCATAAAAATTCAAACATAATTTTGGATTAATTTGGTTCAACTAGAAACTTTGACGAATAATATAAACATATAGTGACATACGTTCATTCTAATAGAAATGTAAGTTAGAAATTTAAACCTCGCTGTGATTCAAAAGCATCTTATCCTAGAATATATGTTTTCTTCAAAAAAATTATTCATAAGCATATGTACAAGATGTTGTAGTGATCTTAATATTATTTTTCTATAAAGTACTATCATATATGCTGCATTTATTTTCCAAATATAACTAAAACACTTAGAATTATAAGATAATGGAATCAGTCAAGAATTTTTAAATGTATGCTCATTCAGGCATTCATTTAGGAAACAGAAAACTGAGAGTTAGGTAACTTCATTATTTGCTCAGAAATAGAAAACTATAGCAAACCAGAGGAGCAAACTAGACTTACTGATTTTCATTCCAATGATATTTCCACACTCAGGTAAAGTCCTGAACAATACCTGTTCTTCAGTATTCCATTGGTAAACTCTAAATAGGGAGATGGGGTGGTGGTTTGGAAAAGGAAAGGTAAGTGTAATGAAAATTATATAATATGAACACATGTAATAATAAAAATGGGAAGAAACACAATGGCATGAGCTTCGACACTTATTAATTCATTTTATCCTTTCAGGGTCTTAACAAGGTGTTTCTGTCATTCACCTGCATTCATTTACATTATAATTGATAAAGAAATATTACCAAAGTCATGGAACTAATGGGTAATGAATGTGAATTTGAAGTTTCATTTTTGTTGGATTTCTAGTCTCAACTACATTTAAGGCTTCATGTTAACTTCTTAAGTTTTATTGAGCATTAGTTTTATAACCTTTTAGTCTTTGACATTGTCTGTGCTAGAGTTAGCCATAAAGATCATTAAAATGTAGGGTTATTTTCTGGCACTGCTCCGACATGACATACCACTATTCTTAAACTGTGGATAGCATATATGCAATCCTACATGTTAAGGACAATATATACATATAAATAAATGAAGTTTTGTATTATTGACTACTTCAGAACCAACAGACTCATTATGAGCTAATTTTTATTGTGTTTCTGTGCAAACACACACGGGAGGATTGTACTGATCACCTTTTTACCCTATCAGGAAAGTGTGAAATGCTGATCCAAGGCCAAATAAACAACTTTTTCTGGAATCTTACCATCAACTTTCAGAATAAGAAGTTGTCACTAGAGGTTTCTCAATGCCTGTCTATTGCATTTCTGAATTAACAACAAATGCAGATTTGTTTTTGATGGCTCTTTTATAGCTGCATGCAGCTGGAGGAAAACCAACTGCCAAGGGAACTCAATTTTCTTTATCATCAATTTGACATTGGTTAACAGATGGTTTCTGGATACCATGGTAGTCTTAATTTGTCTCTTTATATAGTGCTGCAAACATCCTTGGTTAATTGCTTGATTGTTACATTTAATTCCTTGTCAATAATATTCATCCTTCTTTTGGAACATATCCTAGGAGATAAGTTATAAAAGGCAAGGATTTGAAGATAGAACTGCTATCATTCCTTTGAAACATGAAGGCGCTCACCTGAGGGTAGGAAAATATGTTGAAATATCCCTGGCCTTGAAATCCAGTAGGCTTTCTTTGAAGCACACCATTTTCCCAGAACACACTGGATTATCAAGAGCTAATGTAATGTTATACAAAGGACAGAAGAAAGAATATAAATAAATGAATAAAACATTTAAACATTTTTCCAATTTGGCATTAATTTTAGACTAAGCACAACTGGAGCTTTTTATTTTACATTTATGTAAGAAGGATTTCAATAAAAAATCATGGAGAGTGCATATTTTTCCAGTGTTTCCAAGGAAACATAAACACACAATTTATAATTTAGTGAATCTCTCTTGCACTCTTTTCTCAGCTTTGGAAATCCTAAAAAATAAAATTTTGAAGTCTATCATTAGAGAGGCATGAGTTATTTATAAAAATTGTATACAGTACAATCAATAAAATTATACACACATATGTATACGTTCACCTAAACAAAAAGAAGACTTCATTGATATGAAATTACCATATGTTAACTACCTTACACTGATTGTGCAAACATATTGGTGAAGATGATTATTAAATTTGATTTTTACTATTAGTTTTTATTTTCATTTATGTCTAGTTACAAGTCAAAACTCATGTAAAATTATGATCATATTTTTATCAAAATAAATCACTTAGTTTTTTACTGTCTTGAATGCTTTAAATAAGTTCAGCATATGGATTCATTGGAGCCAGATATCTCTGAGTACCCTTGCCACTAGTATAGAGCCTAGCTAATTTTTCTAGAAATGACTAAACTACTGAAGTGTATGCTGCCACCTATGGGAAAATGAGCATTCTTAATAATTAGCTCAAGATGTTGAAATTACTCTTGCCAATTAAGAAATAAATAGAAAGTTCTTTGTGGATTTTACTACCATCTAATTGTCAAAGTAAAGCCCACTTGGAGAAATTTATAAATTCTTTTACTGTTTCTTTGCAATTTCAGAATTGGTTCATGCCTATAGAAACTGAGCTCCATAATCAACAAGGCTCACTTCTATGCAATACCCACAGTGTCCAAATGTAGTGTTTGCAATCAAGTGACCAATAAGAATACAGCCTGATTTAATTCCACTTATTGTGAAAATTTATGTGAGTTGATTTATACTGTCTCTGTATGATGTGTTCATATTCCTCTGACTTTTGACTTTTTTTTTTTAACATGCCTTGTCTTCTGTAGATTTGGGAATAAGAAAAACTGAAAATTATCCTATAGTCTGCCAATGAACTATTAGTGTATAATAGAAATAGATTTTCGATTAATGAAGGTCAACACTGCAAACTTATTTTCTAACTCTTGCTACTCATCTCATCTGAGGAAGGAGACATTGAATGTGCATCTTCATCAGAAAACAGACTTGGGAACATCATTTTGTATGAATATCAGAAGAAATACATGTTGTTCTTACAGTGCTAAGCAAAGTGCTTCACAAAAAGTAGATTCCAAACAAACACTTATTGTTTTTCAAAAGATATTCTATCATGTCAATAAGATGCCAAAGAAAACCCCAAACAACAATAATAGCAGCATCAACAACAAAATAAAGCCATGATTTATCAGATTAGATTTGGAAAGAAAAGATAGGTTAAAAGACAGATAAGAAAGATCTTACTTGACATATAAGATGATTCAGTAAACAGATTCCATTATTCCCAGGCTATGCTCTTGTTACCTTTGTGTACATTCTTGATCCTTGAGTATGAGGATTTGACTTCCTTTGATGAACAGAGCATGTTAGGTGAGGATGTCGTAGAAAAACCAACCCCCACCTCCAGCGAGTATACTTCAGTTCCTTAGCTGCCTAGGAAATAGCGCCTGTTTCAGTTAAAGTTGCCTCTGTCTCTTAGAAACGTATGGTCACTGTGATGCACAGCTGGTGACCATGATGTACATTGTAGAAAACAATCCCCAGTTGAAAAGCCATTTTGCCTCTGTACTTCTTGCTTGCTTATTCCATAGAATCCCTAGATCACCAGAGATTGGGACCTGATATTTTGGAAATGATGTTAGTCAATGCCTGTTGACATAAATACATCTGGCTCCAAACCCCTGGATCAGTTTTGGTGTTTTTGCTTGCTGAAATATCTGGTGCGAGGTCCAGGAGGACAGACAGTCCTGACTTCTTTGATCAAGGATCTTTCCAGGTCCCAACAGGAAGGTGCACCCTTGAGATTTCTGGAAGGTCATTGCCAGTCCTACAAAACCCACTACTATTACGGACTACTGACCTATACTGGAATATTCTGCTGAATTCACACACCTACAATATTTAAATAACAATGGAATGCCCTTCTCTGAAAAAATTAAACAAGAAAGGTGATACAAATGAATGACCATTTTGTATCTGTATATTCAAAATAGGATAGACATACAGCTACTTTCTCTTAATTCAATAAATAGAAAGATTTGTTCTAATAGTGTTTTGGACAGGATATCATATCTTCATCTTGTACTATGAATAACCACTAAGACAACAATATGCAATGTATGAATTATTGAAATTGTCCTACTAATCAGTTTTGAAACTGTCTCATTGCTATGTGTTTCTCAGTAAAATTATTTTAAAAAGAGAGAAAGAGAGAGAGATTTCTTGAGTCCTGGCTGCCTGCTTAAGCAGTTCATATTGGACCCTGAAGGGCAGAGCATACAATCTGTCTGTCTGTCTTTCTAGGAGCCTGATTCTTGGAAGCCTCTATGTTAGTCTGTCAGTCCCGCTTCTCAAGCAGAAGGGGAATCTGGTCAACTCTCCTTGGTCAAGATCACCATCAAGCGAAGAGGCTAGGATGGTTAACCTCTGAGTGCCTACTGAATGAATGTGTGAGTGAAACAGCATAAACAATAGGCTGTTCCATCTGCACCAACAGTGGGAAGCACAGCTCCTGTGGCATGGTGTAAAAGTAGCCTCTCACCCTCTTCAGCTAAGTCGTGCCTGAAGCCCTACAATGAGTACATCCAGACACGGACCTGTATGCTATCTCTCTGAAGAGCACCCACCCTTTGTCTGTTGTACCATCCTCAAGGGTTCACACCACACCTGTATGAAGTTACTGATGGAAACTAATTAGTCAAAATCCATAGCACCTGACTAAGGAAAAAATAATTCTTAAAGAGTGCAAGATGAAACCATGTCACATCCTGTAACTCAATGAAAAAAAAAAAAAAAGAAAAGAAAAATATGCTTAATCTTTCCGAGAATTCCACCTTAGCACCCTCATCGGCACCCCCACTGCTGCCACCACATATAGCTTCACTCCCTGCTCATGACTTACCTACTTCCCAATAGCTATTGCCTGCATTCAGCCACACAGTACCTCTTTACCCCATAAAAGGAGGTGTGCCTACCCTGGTCAGATGGCTTCATCTAACACATAACCGAGATGACCATCAATAATTCCTCCTCAGTTCCTCATTTTGACTGGAGAAAAATTGGACTATCATCCCCAACAAATGAGTTGCACCCTGGTGGGCCTAAATAGATAAGGCAGACAAGGAAGGCTCTATTAACCTGGACTGCTGAGAACTCATGGTCAGTGGAAAAGTCAAGTGCAAACTTGTGACTTTCCTGGTAGACAATGGAATAGAACTCTACCTTCAAAAGTTCCCATCTGTCAAAAAGTTACCATCATTGGGGCAACTAGGACTCTTGCCTTTTACCTCTTCTGTCAGGCACAAGCTTAAAGTTTGAGAGGGCATCTTCCCTGTAAGCCAGTCAACCTCTTTCTCATTTGACCCAGCACTTTCAACTTTGATTGTTCCCCAAATGGATAATTGATAGGGCAGGATTCAAAGTTTCCCAGGCACACTGCCTCCAAACTTTCTCCCTCTTGGTACCATGCAGAGTCAAGCCTAAAACCACAGAACAGGTCCAATTGATTTTGACCTGGACAAGTAACCACAGAAACTCTTCTTTGTTAACATCAAAAGTCCCCCATAGACCAGGTAGTCATGCCAAGTTAGCTCTCCCTTGACTATTTCAGCCCATAATTCCCTCTCCACTCCTTAAAAGCATTGTGATTTCCCTTGTTCACTGCTGTCTTGGTCTGCTAGAGAGCCAGCCTACTCGCTGCCCTCAGTAAATCTACTTGAGTCAGAATGTCTGGTCTGGTTGATTGCCTGAGTTTGCACCTAACAATAGTGTTGCATGCATCAGTCTGAGACAGAAAAACAGAATTCTGAAGCCCTGAAAACTCTTCCCAGAAGTATCGATTAAAGACTTGCCTCTGGGCCTGACCATGAGCCATCTCCCCTCAACCCCCATTCTCATCAGTATATCAGATTGAGACTGCTAATCACTTCAGGCAAGATCTCCATGTTGTCAACAACATAGATACCACCCTATATTCTGTACACCGTGACACAGACACCATTTTTGATCATTGTTGATTTAAAAGATGCCAATTTCCTCTTATAAGTTGCTCTCATATAACCCTTCAACTAGAAAGTCCTTGGGACAAAAAGACAGTTCAACTGGACTCAATTGCCATATGTAATTAAAATATTCTTCTATTTTGGGCAAAGCTCTGATGACAGATTTGACTTTATCATAGTGCCCTGAGCAAAACGTATTGACTGTCTAATGGTAAAGTACACCTTGCATGCATATAAAATCAGGTCAGATCTCTGTGCTGCCTATGGTGCTGCGATTGGCCTCTGTACACATTGCCTCAGTCGTCAGTCATCTAAGCCTGCTGGTATACCTGCTTGTGCCTAAAAGATGTCTTCTCCTTCTGTCTTCAGTTGCTCCCACCAGCCAGGCCTCCTTGCAAAGACCTTAGCTCCGAACTCAAAAGTTAACTGACCTAGGGTCAACCTCCAAGAGCTAAAAAGAAGTATTTCTTCTTCACTGTATTTTGACTGATGACACACAAGCTGCCCACTGGCAAGGTACAAAAGCTCTGCTACAATATCAGGCAGAAACTAGAAAAAAAAGCACTCTACAAATTTCTTAGAGTAATTGGCTTCTATAAAACCTGGATCCTTGCATTCCCCAAAACAATGATGCGTACTCAGGTGGTCAGCCCCTGGGAGTGCCTATTGGCCCACCCATGCAAACTGGATTTAGTCACTCAAAGTTTATTTCCCATTTGCTCCCACACTGTTATAGTTATCATCCTATGGTCAAGAAAGCTGACAAGCTCACCTTAGACTGAGACCTAACTGTACAGGTGCCACCTGCTGTACAGTGATTCAGGTGCCACAGTGAACCCCTTGACAGATACTGAGTACACTGTGTTTATGGACTGAAGTAGCTATGTTAGGAATGAAGTCTAGTAGGCTAGTTATTCTGTGGTCACCTTGGAGAAAACTCCTTTGCCTAAAACTCTCCTGCAGGGATAACGTACACAACAAACTCTTTCCTGTTGTTTTTTGGAAACCTGCCACCAATGATGCAAAAATAATCTGGTCCAGAGGCCTCAGCCTCTCTGAGAATCCAATTGACTGAAACATCAACACCCTCCAGAAAAACTTGACCTATTATTCCTTGCATGTCAGAGCCAGACCTGCCTCCAACATTTATTCTACAAGGTGAAGCTGCAGTGCTGGTACCTGTACCCTGCAGCCAACTCAGGCTTCAGTATCTATCACTGGCCCTGACCTCATGCATTATAATGGACTCTCACCATTTATATATATAGATTGCATAGAAATAAAACATTACCATGAAGAAATAGCTTGTAGCCAGTAAAAAGACCTAATATGCATTCTAGGTGAATATGAACTACCTCTGTAAGCTTGAGAAATCCAGCCCTAGATCTACTGAAAAATTTACCCAGACATCTCTGAGCCTCACTTTGAGGAGACAGTGCATTCAAATTCCTGCTGGGGTCACTCTGTACGCTGGCCACTCCATGTACAGCTAAAGCCTGAGGACATTGTTCATAGGGTTGCTGTGCTTTGAGTTTTGTGTCTTTTCAGGCTGCTTACCCCAAGTCCTGGCTTCCATACCTCTGCCAGCTATAGTTTTGGTTAATTTACCAGGATTGTGACTTGCTTCACAGTCCTTGCTTCACAACTCCCTCCTGGATAGCTTCCTTAAACTTTGTGGATGATTGCCCCCCAAGAAGAGAAAAATCAATATGATATTTGATCGAGATATGATGAACGTCCAAGTGATGGAGATCACCCTCCTGGATCATTTTAACTCCTTGATCTCCTTGGCAGAGTAATGTTACAGTAAAGACAGGCCTAATTATGTCTTCCAAAAATCACTTAGGGAAAAATTTTGTAATAAGAATAATCTTGGGGAAATAAATGGCTCCCATCCTAGGAGCTGTGACTGCTTGTAGTTGGGATTTGTCTATTACAAACAATGTACCCATCAAAAATTTACTGGGGAACCTAAAAGTGGATAAATACAAAAGAAAAATGTACTGCCAAGTACTTCAGTTTCTTGGTTGCAAAGCGAATAGTTTCTGTTCCAGTTCTGGTTCCTTCTGTGTCTTAGAAACAGGTGGTCACTTTGATGCATAGGTGGTCTCTATAATGTGCATTGTATAAACCAGCCCCCAACTGACAAGCCATTCTGCCTCTGTACTTCTTGCTTTCTCATCCACATAACCCCTGGACCACCAGAGGTTATGGTGTTCTGTGAATGATCCTGATCAGTGCTTTTCCACATAGACAAATCTGCCTCCAACTCTTGGACATTGTTTTGGTGTTTCTGTTGGCCTTGGTGGTGAGACGTTGTCATTTCTACCATCATGTTAGTAATGTTTGCATGCTGGTTTCAATGATGAGAGCAGTCATGTTTGGAGCCCAGTTCATCAATTCTGTGGGTTCTTGCTTCAATAAATTTGGAATGTGATAAAAGAATTATAATTGATTCAATTAACCTGATGGAAAACAAGAGTACATATATTTTAATAACACATGTTCAGTACTGTGGGGAGAAGTACAACCTGAAATTCACTGTAGATCATACGATAATAACAGCAGCCATGGCAGCTATGGACTATGGAAAGAGGCAACTGAAAATGAACAGAGGTTAAGAAAACTCCAATAACTTTTGATTTTTTTCCTCTTTCCTTTTTTTATTAATGTCTTAAAAATATTTTATTTATTTATTCATTTATTTGCTACAAGGTCTTGCAACACCACTTGGACTAGTAAGGATCCTCTTGTCTCAGTCTTCCCAGCGTTGGGATCACAGGCATGAGCCACAAAATCAGGTTTTGGTGGCCAGTGTGGCACTGGGGTTCCTGGATTGGCACAACACACAGTGGTGGGATCGAATCCGGATCCTTGAACTTGCCTGGTGGGCACTTAGATCACTGCGCTATCTCCCCAGCCCTCTTCCTCCTTTCTCATTTGCTTATTCTTTTACTTACTGTTGCTGTGAAGTTACTTTGGAATCCTCCATGATGCTTGTGGTGTGCTATGAGCAGATGCTTTGAAAATGTGACAGTTCTTAACCTGATGTTAATTTTTTACAAGAATACATTATTTTAACAAAACATTAGAGGATATAATTTGTTATTAGTAAAACAACTACTAATTTAAGTTTTTTAAAAAACAGGATTTTCCTATGCAATTTAGTCTGGACTTGAACTCACTGTGAAGCACAGGGTGGCCTTGGACTCTCAATGATCCTCATGCTTCAGTCCCCTAATCTCATGCTGAGATTAGAGGTGTTAACCACCACATCATGCAATAAAGCAAATCTTGGGATGTTCAAACCTGAGCAAGAACTGAAGAGGGTATTAATGTTTTCTGTGGTTGTACAGAAGGAAACCCAAAAGATTCTCACTTAGAATATGAGACTAGAGCTCCTCTCATTTGTTCCAACCTGAATCTTTTACATAAACAACTGGATTTCTGGCTAGGTAAATAAAATTTAATTCTTGTGAAATTTAACATATAAGAGTGTAAAGACCACATTTTTGCTTATTGAGCAGTATTTGGCTTTCAACAGTATTTAAATTGAAAACACCTTTGTCACCTCAAAAGGAAACTCCATACCCATAAGCACTCACTTTGTACCTCACATCCCTACCTACAAGTGACTTATTGCCATGATGAGTTTGCCTAATCCAAATGTTTCATATAAATGGAATCAGACAGTATATAGTTTGTTGTGACTGTCTTATTCTACTTTATGTTTTCAAGGATTACCTATTTTTTAGTGGGTATTTGTACCTCCTTCCTGCTGCATAATTGGCTATAGTATCCCACACATTTTGTTTAGCCATGTATTAATTGATGACTATTGGAATGCTACCATTAATTATATTTATGAATGCTGCCACTGTGGTCAAGATTTTGTGTGTGCAAGATTTTGTGTTGACATGTTTTCACTTGGAGCTTAAATCTAGGAGTAGAATTAATTATGTAGTAGGTGTGTTTAGTCAGGTTTTCATCACCATGGCATAATACCTGAGGAACTCAACTTAAAAGAGGAAAAGCATATTTTGGTTCAGTTTCAATCCTCGCTCACTTGGCTCTTCTGCTTTGGGGCTGTGCTGAAGATGAATATCATGGTAGGGAAAACTGAGTGTAGGGAATGTGACTGACTGATCTTGCACAGGAAACTGTGAGGGAGAACAGGAGGCCCAGAAGTAAAATATACCCTTCAAAGACACCTTATTCACATACCCCTTTCAATGAGGTTCCACCTCTGAAAATAACCACCACCTGCCTTCAGGCCAATAAACTATGAATCCATGAAAAAATTAATCCAGTGAGGCATAAATCCATTATCTCACAAAGGTTGTTCCTCCTGAGGTTGTTGCTCTGGGAACCAAGCCTTTAAAATGTGAGTATTGGGGGATCATTTGATATCCAAATCATTGTATTTTCCCTATGTCCAACATTCAGTCAACATTGTTTTGAGGATTTGAAGTACTACATGTTTTGGTCAATATTCGTTGTGACCTGATTTTTTAATTGTAACCATTTTAATGTGTGAAACTTGTACTGTGTAGTATTCTCATAATTAAATACCATTTCTGTAAGCTCATTTAAGATGTGTACTATTTAATTCCTGATTTAAGTAATTTTATTCTGCCAAGCTTTGTTTTTAGATAGAACCGGAGCCTCCATTTCTAATGTGCGTAGGTTTCTCTTCCTGCAAAGCTGCCACGTCATGATTCCCTGCCACATACCCCCCCAGTGGATCACATGAGTGCCTCTAACCTATAAGATTGTCTTGGTACCCCCACGTCATCGGTGACGCTGACTTCCTCTTCCTCTGCTATAAAAGACATGTCGTTTCCTTGAATAAATGAGACTTGATCATAATCCTGTCTTGTCTCCATTTCTCGTGTCTCCTGTCCCTTGTCCCCTCCTCCATTCCCCGCTCCTCTCCCCGGTGACCCTTGTTGACTGACGCGCCAGACGGGACAGTCTTTATTTTCTGTTTAATTTATTTTCATTCATCTGTAAAAGTAATAACTTTTATTTCTTTGCATTCAGTTTTCTAAATAGATTTTTAGAATAATGTCTTATATATTATTTTATAATTTCTAACACAAGAAGTTAGGTAATGTCATTTTTATTTTTTAGATATTCCTAAATATAAATTATTTTCTAAACACTAATAGTATGCTCTTTGAATTTTGGCATGTACACTTCAGGAAGTTTTTATTTTCCTTTTGACCATTTCTTTTTCAAACGCTGGACATTTGAATATATTCCTCAATTTCTGGATATTTGCAAAATTCTAAAATTTGCTTCTAATTTTATTTCATTTATTTATTTATTTATTTACTTACTTACTTACTTACTTATTGGTGGAACCAGGAACTGGACTCAAGCCTTGTGCTTGCCAAACAAGCACTTATTTCATTTTAGAACAAACATGATTTCTACCATTTGAACTTGTATTTTTTACATTATTAGAGACTCACTAAAGTTTGCTTTTTAGCCAAACAAATTATGTATGCATTTGAGAGTAATGAGTATTCCCCATTCTTTGATATTCTCTTTGCATGTTAATTTCATGTTCTTGGTTTACATTAATTTCAAGTCTTCAGTTTCCTCATCAGTCTTATCTCTACTTCTTCTATTCACTACTAAAATTACGGTTATTGATGTTCCCAACCATCTTTTCTGGATTTTTCATGTATTTCTCAAATTAAGCTGATGTTTGCTTTATTCATTTTTTTAAACTTTAATTGTTTAATTGATCAATGGTTTTCTACTAATCTGCTTCTGATACTGTAACAAAGTATTATATGGGGTAATTTATAAAGAACACAAACTATTTCTTGTATTTTTAAAAGATAAGGTTTCTAAATGAATGTCTGTTTTAGAAATCTTATTTGTATTCTAATGTAATGAAGTTCACTTTTCTTAAGACCATGCTTTCAAAGCATCCCTCAAATTCCTTCCAACCAAACACCTTCTTCTAATACAAACTTGTCATCTGCACTTGAATGTATTTTCTTTTCTTTCTTTCTTTTTTTTTTTTATGTATTTGGTACAGGGTCTCACTATGCAGCTCCAACTCACAGCTATCATCCTGTTTTCAGCCGCCCCAGCACCGGGATCACAGGTGAGCACCACCACACCCGGACCACCTGCCTGAGAGTGCCCTGGGGACGAGGCCTGCACAGCATGTGGGATCAGGGAACAAACACAGTTTCCTGCCCTTGCCAAAGCAGGCGCTTAGTTGTTGAATGTATGCTAAATGGATGACAAAATTGTTTTCTAAATATTAAAGACATACAATGTTTATCGTCATGTGTATTGAAGCTATTTTGGGGTTATTTTTATAACTTTAAAAGTTTTTTTAAAAATTGGGTTGGCCAAATAGCTCAGTAGATAAAAGTGCTGGCAAGCAGGGCCTTGGATCTGAAGTTTGATCCTCAGGCTTGCTGTGCTGGCCCGACCCTCGGTACAGGCTGAGAAGATGATTGAGAGTGGGTGTGCACCTGTAATCTCAGCACTTGGGAGGCTTTGAACAGAAGAATCACTATGAGTCCGATCTAGTAGTGAGACCCTGAACACCTTGTAGACCTATCCCTAAAAACACAGAAAAGGAAGCTTTTAACTTTTATTACTGTATTTTCTTCCATTCTCTGAATAATATCATAGAATACAAAATCATAATTGTGTATTAGTTAAGTGTATTTCTAATTTGTTATTTAACATATGCTTTATTATAGCTCCTCATGGATTCTCAGCATGTATTTGTGTTACAAACCTAAACAACAGAGTGTTTCTCTGAGAATATTAGGAATACAAACTCTTAGCAAAATTTCTCCTTTGTTAACTTCCTTTCGAACCCATTAAAAATATAATACTTTTAAGATCTGTTGTTTAAAAACTTGTAGTCTGTTATCAAAAATTTCTGTGATGTAATTCTTTCTTGGTTTTATTATGTACAAATGAAAATGATCCTGGGATTGATAATACTTTTCTGGGCTTTCCTCATGAAAATTCATAGAGCATTTAAGACCTTTATTACTACACCAGTTTCTGCGATAGCTCCTGGGTCCATGTTTTGATATAACGTTAGTTGAAAATGTGCAAGGCCTCCCAACTCCTACCTTAAACATGAAAGAAAATCAGACAAGTGCTGTGAGAAATTTTCATTCTCTGCATTCATACAGGAATAGTCTTCAGGCTTTTATTTAATTGAAATATGGAAAGAGCAGTTTAAGGAACCGTGGTGGAACAAAATCAAGGTTCGCTAGTACTTATTAACTACTCTAAGTGATGAGTGTGAAACTTAATTTGTGTTAATCAATGTGAGGTGAAGATAGCACAAATTAATTTGACATGCAGATTTTGTGCTTTAAAAATGAGGCTGAACTTATTCTAGGCTCATGTAGAGACTGCATTCACCTCAGGGGTCAGGAGGCCACATGGTGTCTCACCTGTAGAAACAATGTGCCCATCTCTGAGGATGAATTTGCTAAAACTTTAATATACTCTGTTTGGAGTTCATCATAATAAACTGATGAAGAAGAACTGACCCCATTGCATATAGATGAGTAGACATATCATGCCATAACTCAAAAAATAGTTGCAATTTATCTGAAATCAAATCAAACTAGAGCCTTTTTTGATGAATTCTTCATCATACATGCATGCAAAGATATCTCTGAATTCCACAGTACTAATATTTGGCATTACAGCACTCCTGGAAGAAAACTCATTTCCTATTGATGATAAATGATTGCATTAGTAATTGGCTGCATGAAGGAATGTGAGCTATGTTTGTAAAAATAAGTTTCTGTGTGCTGTCTTCAGACACTTCAGTCTTTGAAGTTTGCACTCCTAACAAAATATTTCAAGTACTGTATTAATACCTCTGTTTTACCCTTTCAAAAAAATAGATTGGGCCAAAAAGAAAATTGGGGAGAAAACAGATCTACATAACATAATGACTATCCAGTGAACAACTACTTACTATACTAGCTCCTAAAAATATGTATCATATTTTAACATCTTCTTTTGTTCCAGAATGATGATTTTTTTCAGTTAAAGGCACAATAAGTTAATATGCTGTAAAAAGTGATTCTTTGACATTTAATTTCAAGCATAGATACACTCAATAATTTACTTGACAAAACAGTTCTTAAAAATCATGGAAAAATGTGAATTATGTTCTCTATTTGGGTGAGCACACAATGTGTTGCATGTCCATGCATGCCAAGCAAAAGAGATAGAAAAATAACATTTTTTCTAAATTTTCATGTCTTGTACACACAAACTGCTTCCATACATTTCAAGAGGCAGTTGTGATAAACTAGCTTTTGTTTTCCTCTATTAAGTGATGGTTGAATATAGAATCAAAATAAATCCCACAAAAGATAAAATATTGGTAAAGAAATGGTACATTAAAACAATGAACTATGCAAAAAAGCCTTTGCCTCATATCTTTCCCCTCATTTTGTTTGAGTATTTTTTCACATGACTATCAAACTTGATTACATTATTTTATGTGTTAACTGTGTACATTAATTTCCACATTAATTTTTGTTGTATAAAATCATGTTTTCCAGTCCGGGTGTGGTGGTGCATGCCTGTAATCCCAGCACTAAGGAGGTAGAAACCAGGAGAATCACCACCAGTCTGAGCAAAGTAGTAAGACTGCACAAAAAAATAAATAAATAAATCATGTTTTCTAATCAAGTGTTGTTTTTATATTTTTGCCTGTGGATGAACTTATCATTTAGCATCAGTGTTTCAGCACTGCATTAAATATATAAAGAAATCAAGGAGCAGTTTGGGGCATAGTGCTTGGGTAGAGCACATGCTGAGCATACATAAAGGCCTGTGTTCAGTCTCCAGTGCTATGTACCTCAAGGAAAATGAGGGATTTTCCAGTAATTGTAGTGGAAAGGGTGAGTAATTTCTCTGTGTAATTACTCATGCTTCGATTAATGGACAGAAAGAAACGTTATGAAGAATTTAGAAGCATAGGTGCATAGAATTGCTGAAATACATCAACTCTGATTAGGCAGTCAGATGGCAGAATAAAATTTAAACATGTTGTCAGTGACTCTTTACGTCCTCTACTATTTAATGTCAGAAGAGTTCGAAAGATAAAGAAGAAGCTTAAAGTGTAAGTTTGCATTCAGTCATCAAAGTTTTATCCTTGCACTCCCTCTCCATGTAAACACTGGTTCTTTCCATCCCCAAACCCGGAGAGACCATGGTGCTTACTCCATCATCCTCCCTTTACCCAAATGGTTGGGAATGCAGGGAGCGTCAATGACGCTCTGCCTTAAGATTGGATAGATGATGTGTTACTCAAAAAAAGAGCACCAGCATTTCTTCAGAAGTTCATAAACTAATTAATACAGTAGCTAAATATTTCCACAGAGATTTTTAGGACTTCCTTGGTTCTGCAAGATATAATACTCCTTATTACACAATACACAATTGCTTCATCAAAATTTGCCATGAAAATTTGCTCCTTGATAAAAATATTAAAAGTTGCATTATGAAGCTTTGGTAAATATGATTGTTTGACCTTCAGAAATGGTAAATTACAAAATTATTTGGGATGGTGAATGTATCGACAAAATAATGCCATTAAATAAATGGACATTAACATTCTACCATAGTAATAGAAGGATGCACTTAACGTAGTAATGTCGGTACATTTAAAAATACCTAATTTATCATGAATATGTTTACATGCTGGAGACAAGGTATATGTGTATGATTATCCAATTTTCTTCTCATTAAATGAGAAAAACTCCTTCTCTGAAAGAATGAAATCTCACAGCGACTGACTGTACAGTAGTACTCTTGTGCAGATTCTTTGTGAAGCCAGGTGAGGAATTCTTGAGTTTATAAACCTCTCATTCAGTAATACATCACACCTGCCAAGGATCCTATCAACTGTAAAACATTAATTCCTACAATTATGTATTCAAAATAATTGATATCCAGAAAGCACTCCAAATGGAGGGGACATGGAAATAAATGAGACAAAATGTTTCACTTTATAACCAAAATGTCCCCCTAAGGACGCATGTGTTCAGATTGAAGGTTTTGGGAAGTGATTGGATCTTGGGGTGCCATGGTCTTCAGTGGATTGGTGTTGAGCTCAGAGCTGGGCGCTGTTAGCAGTGGGGCCTGCTCCCGAGGGGAGGAGCGGGAGCCCTGTGACCTGAGCCACTCCTTTCTCAGCTTCTCTCCTCCAGCTCTGTCTCTTGGGTGCTGTGCTCCGAGCTGCTTTCCTCTACCCAAGCCCACCCGCTCCCCATGCCATTAGAGCCAGTGAACCAGGAATTCTTCACCATGAACAAAAGCAAATCTTTTCTCTTAATAGTGAGCGTCAGAAACCATGTGTTCGTGAGGAAGAAAGTGACCGAGACCCAAAAGCATTTCAGCTCTATAGTTAACAAAGTGGCAACTCCTGAGCAAGGCAAATAGCTCAGCGGATTAAAGCTCCTACTTACGCACACACAGGGGTCCGGAGTTCATCCCCTCTCCTGCCATGCCGACCCTGCCCCCCGGGGTGCGCTGAGACCGCTATTGAGGCTGGGCCTGGTGGCAGGCACCTGTGATTCCAGCTCTTGGGAGGCTGTAAACAGATGGATCACTGTGAGTCTGATCTAGTACTGAGACCCTGTACACCCTGTCCTAAATGCAAAAAAAAAAAAAAAAAAAAAGGCCAACTACTAAGAGTAAACAATTTATAACATGAGATAGAGAATGATGTAACAAACTGTTATTCAGATTGTCCTCAGTTTACACACTTTTACTTCTTTATTTCTGTCATACTGATATGATCAGATTTCACATTTTCTTATATTTTCATTTGTAGTCCAGTTCCATATCTTTTCCTTAATTTTACTTCTTTCTTCACTAATATAATGCCTGTGATGACAGATCCATCACTTTCTACTTGTTCTTTTTTCTATTATGTGCTTCCTTTTCAATTTTTTTAGAAATTATTATTTTTTAATTTTCAAAAAGAATAGAAATATTAAAGCAAATTAGAAAAATATACAGAATTTCACTAATCAAAATGGTAAAATTCAATAATGGCTGTTATAATGCATGTTATTGTCTTCACGTTAGTTCTTCAGATTATCAGATACAAACATGCAAAATTGATCAAAAATTGTTTTTTAAATAATAAACATTAAGTGTTCCTAAGTTTTGCGCTGAAACTAGCACTTGTTTTTTAGATATCAAATATATTTTGCCGACTGTGCCACTGACATGCATCACCTCCACTATGGGAGTTTCAGCATTGTTTTTTGTTTATTGTTTTAATCTTTTTTTATTTATTTATTACAGGGATTCACTACACGGCATGGACACATAGTGATCCTCCCGTCTCAGCCTCCCCAGCACTGGGATTACAGAAAGTCTCCACCATGCCCAGTTTCAGTGCCTGGCAGTGCAGTAGGCATTCCAGGGGCTAGCACTGTGTGCCATACGTGGGACTCAACCCAGGCCTTGCCCTTGTGAGGCAGGCACTCAGATCATGGAGCTATCTCTCTAGCCCTGTTTTAGCATGCTTAAATCATGTATATGTTTATGTTTGATCATCTATGTCTTTAATGGTCCTATATAGCTATTGAAAAATGTCATTTCTTTTAATTCCTATCCTTGCTGCTTAAAATAACTATCATTATCTACTTCACTATGAAAAGAAGTAATGAATATGAAATAGTCAACATTGTTTTTTCTACAACCAGTACTATTTTCTTGTCTTCTCATTTCTTCTGTTTGCTCTACAAATTTTAGAGGTAATATTTTCCTTCTGTTTATCTACTTATCTGTAGCTCCACAACTTACTTACTGGTTTTATTGGTCTTTAGCTACTTTTCTTCATATCAAGAACACACATCTTTGAGTCTTCTAACATAATGAATCCTCACCAAGATCATTTTGATCTTTTTTAAAAATATTATTCTTTGAATTACATATAATTGGAAAAGGATGTGGCTTGAGTGCATAATGCCTGGGGTGGTAGCTTTGCAAGCCAGCTGCTTCTGTTGTTGGGTGGAGTTAGTGAGGCTGGCCAGAGACCATCTCCCCTGGGCACTGGAGGAGGAAAACAAGAGGACCTCTGTTTCTTGGCTGACCCTTTTGTTACAACATCCCTTCTTCAGAGAATATACACTTGGTAGTTTTGATCCTTGCTAAACTAAATTACTCCTAAATATTCAGGCTCACGTATTTATAGAATATCACTTTATTTCCCTTTATGCATAGCTATTCATCCACATAAGAAATTATTTATGTTGAGACTTTTAACAGTAGTTTATTTATATTTTTATAGATAGAAAATTTGATATAATATTTATGTAACAATATTTATTTACTGAATTTTCCAGTGTACACATAGGATT
This sequence comes from Ctenomys sociabilis, assembly GCA_004027165.1. NCBI lineage: Eukaryota > Metazoa > Chordata > Mammalia > Rodentia > Ctenomyidae > Ctenomys > Ctenomys sociabilis. The sequence continues at coordinate 26,987 of PVKA01011123.1, read as the reverse complement.
TCTCTCTCTTCCAGTGCCAATTATTCAGTTATGAGGATAACCTCTTGTAGTAAATGTCTGCTCACACTACAGAGTTTCATCTTTCTGTAGCAATGCATCTTTCCTTTTTTAATTAAATATTTATATTTATTGGTACACGTTTGCAGAACATAATGATTGAGTTCCTTTTGGACAGTTGGTACTCATAAAGACATCTCAATTATTTCCTATCCTGTTCTTCCCTCTCACTTCCTTCGTCCCTTCATCTTTTGACCCCTTTGCACTTGCAAAAAATCTATCTCCATACTTCCTATCACCCAGAAGGGCTAGGGCCAAAATACTGACTGTCTTTGTAGCTCTTCTTTTTCTCTAATTTTTTGGTCTGGAAACTTAAGTTGTTAACCCTCCAGAAGAGAAGCTTAATAATATTATTACCCTGCAACATAGGCAGAATCGTCACATTGATTTCCATAAAACTTGTGTTAGATTATCTTCCTCCCAACAATGTTGAAATGTTCTCTTTTCTCAGCAGCTTCACCAAAGATTATTTGTTTTCTGGATGATAGACATTCTTTCTAAAACATGATGCACTCTCAGTGTTTTTTAAATTTCCATTCTTCAATGTCTCATTGTTTCTAATGTGGAACATTTTTGCACATATTTATTGACTATTTGTACTTATTCTGAGAAGCTTATTTTTATTTAACTTTGTGTATTTGTCTTTCAAATCTCAGAATTTATGCTCACCCATCTAAACATATCAATATTTTCTTAGATATTCTCATTCTTTTCCACATTTTTGTAATACAACTTAGTGTTAAAAACTACAAAGGTTTCTCTTTTGTAGATTTTCTTTCTCTTTATCATCTCCCTTCTTGGCTATATATCATTTTATATGCTGCTTTTGTTTTTAATTAAATAATTTTAGAACAATGCGTTGTCATTGGTAGCTTTTATTTTGCTTTCAGAAGTTTAAATTGAGCTTTAAACTTCATGCTTAATTTGAAGGCTATTTTCTTTCTTTAAACCCTCTGCTCTTTTGATTTGTAAAATGTATCTTTAGTCTAAAATTGCTGATATAGCTTGAGATATGCTCCTCCTTTGCTGTTCTCTGTATCACAAAAACCAGATAGAAAATTTGAAGTTAATCTCTATGAATCTCAAGTTTTTTGGTTATGTTAATCACTTTGATTATTTTTCTCATCATTTATCAAAAGATATGATCAGCACAGGGGAGGTCATGGGTCCAAATCTGCTGACCACACACAAAGAGGCCAACCAGGGCCACGGAACTGCACAGCATAAGCACCTGTCTGGCAAGGGCAAGGTCTGCAGGTACTAGGGGAAGGGGGTGAGGGAGAAGAAGCAAGGCTTCTATCCTCCAAAGAAGCCAGCTGTGTAAATTTTATAAATTTATAATTCTATTCAGTTCTTATTATTGTATTTACAGTTAAATTATTTTGTATTTTTATTTTCAAAGTTCATCATTAATTTTGTCATAACATCATGAATTAATGTTCTCTTTTTCTCATATTATTTCATGTCATTTAATATTTAGCAGTTTATTTTATTTTATGTTGTTATGTATTTAGTCTACAGGGTTTCACTGTACAGATCAGACTTGTAGCGATCTTTCTGTTTTTCAGCTTCCCAAAGTGCTAGGATTACAGGTGCAAACTACCATGCCCAGTGTCAGTCTTCATCTCAGGGCACTCTGGGAGTGTGGCCAGCACAGCAGGCCAGGGATTAAACTCCTAGCCCCTGCATCTGCGTAAGCAGGCACTTTGATGTGCTGAAGTATATGGCTGGCTCTTTCAACATTTTTCTAATAACTGTTTTTATTGTGTCATTTTTTTTTTCTTTTACCATTTAACTTGTTTTAATGTTTTTTCCAAAATGGTGAAAGATACTAAAGCACAGATAAGGGATAGTAATAATGTTGTGGCCAATGTTATAAATATGGAATTACAAATTGAAAACATATTCTGGTTTACAAAATAAATGTGGTAGTCAGTGCCACTCTGCACATTCTCTGCGTCTTGCAAGGCCAGTCTCTGTGCTCCTGGCAGTGCTCACCTTTATTGAATTTTTCCAGTTCCTCCATGTCCACCTCTTCTTCCTCACATTTGTTCCATCGAGGGTCAAGGGGTTGTCTTCCTCTGCCAAAGCCACCTTGGTCCACGCCATGACCAGCACAGAAGCCACCTCTGTCTCCACCACGACCACCTCTGAAAGTTCCACCAGGACCACTGCAGTCCAGGAGGCCACCTCTTCCTCGCACGGTAGCAGCAGAGTCAGCTGAGCCATGATCACCACCTGGGATGGGAAGGATGGCAGGAGGACACCTTCAAGTTTTGGAGCTTGACACTTACTGAATTCTGTTCTTCAGATTCTAGCCTCTAAGAAATATATTCAGAAAATTCTGTCCTCTTTATTGATGCTAGTTTTTTCCGACTATATACTATATCATTAGTACATTTTCATATTTCTGGTTTTGTACAAATTAATTTTTATAGTTGAAATTAAAATTGTGTAGTCCTCTGCCATTCTGATCCATTATTTTCAGTGGGTCTTCATTGTAATATTCCTAAGGAGAATTTGTTTCTATGACGTTCTTGATCATCTTACATGTTAAGTTCCCCTTCACTAGTCTCCTTCAGATTATTCCTTTTCTCTAGCTCATAAAACTTTTAAATTCTTCTGTTTTAATATTTTCTTGTTTATTATTTATTTTGCATCACTTTAGTTTTAAGAAATTTTTCTTGAATATTCTTATTTTTTGTCTGAAATTTTTCTCCGTAATAAATAATAAAAATTCTCAGTTTCATTCACTGTTGAACATCATTTTTCATGCTTATGATTTGCATTTGACAATTTTATCCATATGCATAAATTAACAGTTAAGTATAGATCTTAATATCTGGAGCACCTCAAACTCAATATATGCTCCGGATTATTGTTCATTAATCTTGAGAATTTATTTTAAAATATATGATCATGTCAGAATTTCCAATTTCTAAAGACCTTTGTATTGTAGATACTGAGATTATGAATATTTTTCCATAAACATAGACAGTATATAAACCAAAAACAGAGCGAGGTAAAATCATGTTGTAGTAATTAATATTGAAATAGTTCATGAGAGTTTTTCAATGGACACTGCTCTGCTTCACCCCGAAGCATAGAAAATGCATGAATATTTGTGTTCAGTATTCTTGATGCTATCACTTCTCTAAATCAAGTGTTGTCTGCATTTATTTATTTATTTTATTTATCTGATACAGGATCTTGCTATATGGCTCAGGCTCAGATCCTTCTTTCTCAGCCTCCCCAGTGCTGGGATTACAGCCGTACTCCACCATGCCTGATTTCAGGTGCCATCACAGCTGTCTGGGGCTCTGGAGTCAGTACAGCACATGGTACCAGGAATTGAGCGCATGTCCTTGCGTTTGCCAGACAGGGGCTTAAACCCCTGAGCTATCTCCCCACCCCAAGTGTAATTTTCTTAATGCTATCCATTCTTCTTTTTTAAGAATGCTATCTGTTCTTATAATATTCAGGCATACAATCACTACAGAATTCTTCTATACCAATAATAATATTAGTCTAAATAGTTGGGACTATACATATATACTGCCATGCCCTGTTTTGCGGGTCTCAGCACACCAAGGGATGGGGACTTCACAGCACGTGGTGCAGGGGATCGACCCTGGGTCACTGTGCTTGCCTAGACAGGGTATTAGAGCTCTGAGCTATCTCCACAGCCTTGTCTCGAAATTTTGAACTTTGTATTTGAAGCAAACAATAACATGAAGGCATGAATGTAGCTTAGGTGAATCATTGAGAGGCATGTTTCAGCACCCTGCCTTTATCCAAATACCAGCCAAAGTATTCAACAGTAATGGCCACGTAGTCTTTGCAGACAGTCTCTGCAGCTCAGCAGAGCTCTCTTGTTGGGGTGTTCAGGTACAGAACATCACTATTGTTCACATGAGAGACATGCTCATCTCTGAGTCCCTACAGTTTTCCCCCCTTTCTCTCATCATAAGCCGTGTGCAATTTCTTCAGGCAGCGAGCCATTCTGGTGTGGAGTGTAATTTGCTTTGTTTGGTGATTTCTTATCACGTATAGATGAAGTGCCTTTTTATTGTTCATTTAAATTATTGTTTTCCTCTGGTGATGGATTTTTGTGGCTTCTTTGTTTACTTTATTACTTGTGACTGAAGCATGCTTTCCTAGTGGGAACTCGGCAGAGGATTGTCTCTAGCATCACTTCATTGCCATTCAGCACCGCACTCTCAGCAACATCAAGATACTGTGAAAGAACCGTTACTCCATAGCTTGCTTTCACTGCAGTGGCTCCTGCTTCTGCAGCCTCGACCTATTCTGCCAATGATTTTTGACTTTTACAACCTATATGAGCATAGTTAATTTGTTTTCTGTGTCCAGAAGTTCATGTGTTTGTGCTTCTACTTGAACCAGAAAGAGTGAAGCAATAAAACAACATGAACATTTTTTTTCCTATTCTTTCTTCACAGACTCAAATATAGATGTAAAATTTTCATGAAATGTCAAACTCATCCCTGAAGATTTAAGTGAGTGAATAAATAATGTTATTTGCAAATTCACCTAAATCAGAGGGGACTCTCTTGTGTCACTTCCTACCCTCACCTATGCTCACACATATATAAAAAAGTCTAAAAAGAAAATAATAACGTCAAGATATTTCTTAAAAATTGTGTGTTCTGTAATTTTACTGGACTCAAATTTCAACATTTATTCACAAAATGAAAAGATTGGAACGCAGTTTTGAATGTTTTTGAATTACAATCTGTTGCCCATAGAGCCATTTGGAAACTGTTGTGGAGAAATATAAATCTGTCATGTTTGTTTAAGAATCTCCCAGCACAAAAGTTCAAGGTTCACTTCCCTAGTAACTATTCTACATTCATCACCTCTTTCAATATTTCCTTAGACTTACCCCAAACCTAGATAATAAAATGCCTACACCTTCATTCCTCTGGAAGGAAATATAGCATACCTCATTTCTATGCATAACTGAAAAGCTGCTATGACACAGGAATATTTGAGTCAGATAAATATTTTGACCTCATACCATATTTTATACATTTAAAAAAGATGATGAATTAAATACATGTACAAAATATTTTATGGCAAATTATATACGTATTGGTATTGTTATTCAGAGAAATATTCAGTTTTGTTCAGCCTTTGCTGTGGTTTGTGCTCAGTTGTGCTCCCCAAACCTATTGCAGTCATGGGGCAGTGTATAGAGTTTGTGATTAATTCAGATCCAACGCTGGGATTGTGGGTGTTCGTGCTACACTGCCTTGGGGTGTGAAATCTGCATTACTACATAAGGCGGGGAGAGAGGCTGAGGAGCAGCCTCAGCTGCCGCCCTACCTTTGCTTTTTGCTGTTTTCTAACCCATGAACTGCTGCCCTGTGCCGTGTGCCACTCTGCCTTGGAACCAGTTGCATTTGGACTGAAAGCTCCGATAACTGTGAACTAAATAAACCTTCCCTCCCTTAATTTTGAGTGGTGGGTATTTTGTCCCAGCAATGAGAGAAAAGCACCTGAGACAGCTTGATAATACAGGACATGGTTTCACTACTAGAAATATCTTAGTTACTTTGTTGTTTTTGGAACAAAATAACTGACATCCACACATTAAAAATGTTCATTTTGGCTTACAGTCAGTAGAGGTTTCAAATAGATATCAATGGTGACAAATGCAATAATATATTATGTTGCAATAGGAAGTCATCAAGAAATTTAGAGTAGCGGAATGTGATAATTATCATCTTTCATGTAAATTAACACAGGAAGTGTATGCGCATATGAAGAATACGAATATGGGAAAGGTACCAGTTTATGAACAATAAATTTTCTATGCATTATAAGAAGTACTGCTTTGAGAATATAATATGAGTGAAGGTGGATGTGGAGAAAATGAAGAAGGAAACATGAAGTCACAGGGAAAAGGTTGTTGTTATAACTTGTGTCTAGATATCCCCCACAAGCCTCATGTATTCATAGTTAGCGTTGGTTGGATGTAGCTGAATCAACCACTGTGTGAATATAGATTGAGGTCTTGTGGTGTTGAATCAGTCCACCTGTCGATTTATGGTCGCCTCGAGCCACTTTGCTGCCGCGCATCATGGGAAGGCCCAACTGGCTGCAGATGGGTAGCCTGGATGAGCCTAACAGGAAAGGGAGGCCTGGTGCTGCTGGTTTGTTTTGCTGCTTCTTTCATTCACAGCATGGAGTGTGTCCTCCTGCTATTGCCCTCTGTTAGGACACCCTGTCTTGGAGCTGGTCATCTGAGATTTGAAATCTCTACAGACTGTGACTAAAATAAACCTTACATCTTTAACTTGTGTGATAGATAGTTTTTCTTAGTAATGTGCAAAGTACTCAAAATAGTGGTTTTCATACTAAGCAGAGGGATGGTTTATGTAATTAGTTTTTGTACTTTTTTTTTGTCTTTGTCTGAAACAGAGTCTTGCTTTGCAGCGCAGCTGACCTTGAGCTCACTTTGTAGTTCAGCCTGGTCTTGGACTTGCAATGATCCTCCTGCCTCAGCCTCTGGAAGGCTGGTATTACAGAGAGAGTAATCATATCTGGCTTTGGTGCATGCTCTTAAAATGCAGTTGCTTTGTCTGCTTTTCATGTTTTAAAAAATATTTGATTACTTTAGTTGGTGAGTATAAAATATATTCACATTGAGCTGCATCCCAAACCATTTTTAAAATAGTTTATATTTTGAGACAGTGTCTCACTAAGTGGCTAATTTGCCCACACTGGCCTCAAATGTGAGAACTTTTTGTCTCCAACTGCCACTGATGTACCACCATGCCCAGCTGATTACTCTCCCTAATCCTTAAAATGTCACTGTTTGTATGCATCAGAGAAGCACAAGATTTTTTTTGGGGGGGAGATCAGGAATTGAACTCAGGACCTTCTGCTCTCCCTACAGGCACTGTGACACTCAAATCTTCATCTTCAATTTACACAAGACTTTCCAAGATAATAGTGTATTAAGAATAATTAAATAATTATTTTTCCCAGAATTGTTGCTTTAGGAAATGTACTTTATCCTAATGTTAGCACAGGTTCCAGATTTGGGTCTGGAACAGCCTCTCTGCTGAATTCATCAACACCTCAAGTCTAAACCTTATTCCTTTATTCAAAGAGAGGCAAAAGTAAATCTAACAAATGTCCAGGAAATCTCTAAAAGTTCAGTCCAGATCACATATATAAATATATACTAGATCTAGTGTCCTGACTTTAATCATTTTCCCCATTGAAAACTCATTAAAAGTTCATGTATATGAATTGAATCTCATGTTTGTCATTTTATCCATAGTGGATGCTGAGAAAGTCATGATGCCATGGTTTTTGTCTAGGTTTTGCCCCCAAAGTCTCATGAAATCATGGGGCAGCTTCTAATGTTCATAGTTAATTCCTGATCCAATGCTCAGTTATGAGTGTGAGTCTACACTAACCCTGGGATAGATAACCTGCATACCAACAAAGAGGAGGGGAAAGAGGCTTACTAGAAGCCTCAGCTGCTGCCTCTCCCTTTGTTCTTTGTTGTTTTCTTCTGCCATGAAGGTCCATTCTCTGGCATGTGCCACTCTGCCTTGAAGCCAGCTGAGTATGGACTGAAATCTCCACTGACTGTGAGCTAAATAAACATTGCCTTTCTTAATACTGGTTGTTGGCTATTTTGTCCCGACAATGAAAGAAGAGTAACCAAGACACCTGGCTACTGAAAGCCCAGGGGTGACCCAGAGTCTCTGTCAATCATTCTCATCAGTCTTGCCCAGAGTCTGAGTCAGAGGCACCTGTGTGGGGTGTGCGTGTTTTAAAATCAGAAAGCCCAATTTTTCTGGGTGCTTTTTATAACCCTGTCACCCAGATACAACTTTTCTGTTCTGCTCAAGTCACGTTTTTATTTCTGTCAGCACAGACCTACTCACTGAACTACACTTGTGATGACTTGCTCACCATATACAAAAGCCCGGAAACTGCCTTTGGGATCTACCACACGCTACTGTGGTAAGCATGGTACAATTTGTCCTTAGCTCTCATAGGTTCAAAAAGCCACATTTCTTGATGTTAGGACTGCTACCCAGAAAATTACAAGTATGTGTGCTACATTTTGGGAATTTGTGCTTGTGAATCTATGGCTCTATGTTTAATTCCAAAGCCATCATTTACTGAAGATGTAACCTGAAGCAAAATATCCACTCTATGTCTTAATTTATTACACTGATTTTAGAAAAAAAATGGGAACATTCAATTAACAAGAGTGTTGTGAAGATAAATTAAAAATCTACATATTTATCACATGATTTGATATGCAGTAAAAATATTACAAGTGTTATTAGTTTTGCCAGTAAGCCTCAAATACAATAATGACTCAGTTCATGGACACATTTATTTGCAAACACTGTGGTTTCCAAATGCAAGCATTTGGCAAAATTCTGTTTGCATTCATAAACACAGTATTAGGTGACGAGTATGACCTACACCATCTTTCCTGCACAAACACAAAAGTCACCATCTTTTCCTGAATCCTGGAAAAAATTTTGCTCATGGCAAAGGTGCCAGTGCAGTGGTGTACAATTTTCAGTCATTGTTCATGAACTGTTTATGATCTTATTTCATCATTTATTTTAATTGTATCTACCAACATGCACAGAAAAAGAAATAAACTTTTAGTGTTCCTAAAATTATCAGTACAAAGGTTCAATTTATCGAGTTCATATCATGTCTTGCCAGGTTTGCAGACTGTTGATTTTTATAAGTATCTGGAGCTCATCAATCAAATTTCTCTCGTGTTGATGTCTGGAAAATCTTGAAATGACCTTATAACAAATAAATGAAGTTTTCAGAGATGAACTCAGCAAGATTTCAACTCTTACTGTTTCCTAGAACAAAATATGAAATCATTATTATTGTGTTTTAATCCATTACAGTCCCTTCCCTTTGATTGTCTTATTCTAAATTAATTTCTATTTAATCATTACTGAAGAACTCATACTTGTTTTTGGACACAAACAGTTATAATGATATCAGGCAGGAGGGGCTCTGAAACATACAAGTTCCCTAAACAAAATCTAGTACCTAAGAGACACTACGAGACTTCCTTTCATAGTCTGTTGTTGAACTTCCCTTACTGTCTTCAGCTGTCTGTCTTGCATCTCCCTGGCTGCACTTAAAGCTAATTTAATCTTGTTCTTTCAAGAACATCTGGTGATCATCTCCTCCTTACGAAGAATTTATACAATTTAAGATGATAAATAAATTATAGCTAAATATCTTTTCTGGTAAGCTAATTTATTTCAAATATCTCAATCTTATTACTTTGAAGACTTATTCGCCAAACTCCTTAATTATTCGTATAACTTGTGTGAAGCCTTTTATTTCTCATGCTCATTTAAAAGTAGAACTTTAGAAATGCAAAATCAAATATGATCCCTATCACTGATACATAATTGAAGAAATTAGCTTCTGGTTCAAAAAATTTATACCATAATCTAAAATGTTTTTATTTTCACTGGAATACCAAAGTGAATGTTTATTGTGAGAGAGCCCACAGAGCAGTACAGGAGGCTCGGAGCCTAGGTGAGGGCCTTCCTAGACTAGAATCTAAGGAATGGCTGGCGAGTGCTACTTAGAGAGAAGCCTCATTACTGTGTCCTGAGGGGCAGGGATGAAAAATTGCTGAAAACCTGGTTGTGTACCTCCGTGACCTGGATCCTTCCTTTCTTGATCTTAGCCACTCCAGAAGCTCCTTCTTTTCTTCAGCATGTATTTCTATTATGTCTCCACTCTCTCTGAATGGGATAGGTTTCAGTCCATGCACAGCCTTGGAAGTAAATGATACATTTGAAAAAATACTATTTTCATTGAAAATCTACTATGTTAATGTCAGTGTATAATTTTTATAATGTGAAATTCCAGAAACTAAAGTAAGGAAACAGAAAATATACTCACTAATCATATGTATATATATTCCCTCCAATTAATTGATTTAGTCTCAGGGAGAAAAAAACAAAGAAAATGGGTGCAGCGGAATTTGGTTTTGATGACTGTGAGGGGGTGACAGATATATGTGGAAGAGAGGAAGCTGGTTCTTTTTACTCTATTAGTCCCATTGCATAGGAGTAAAAGCTAGATAGAAAGCAAGAGGTCTCATTGTAAAATATCATCTCTCATTGGGGTTAGGAGGTCTGTGGTATTTTAGAGCTAGAAAGAACCCTATCGAACTGGAGCACACAAATAAAACTTTAGTAAATACTCTAAGAGTGAGTTGTTCTTTATATAAAAGCCAACATCATGCCCGTTTTTGTCCTGTGTAACAATTTATTTGCTCACAGGAACTTTTATACAACCAACATCAAATGAAAAGTTCTTAAATCTACTTTAGTACAAAGTAATTCCCTTCACTTTTTAATCTTTTGCAAGGGGACTACACATCTTAGCTTATTTAGATTTTTTTTTTCTGCAGGCTAGAAATGTAATTTTCTGTAATATCTTTTGTGATAAGGAATAACAGCAAAAATAACCTAACACTCTATGCTGAATTCTTAATTTTTGAGTAACTCCAAAGAATAGAAAAATGCTATTAAATTTGTAATATATACATTAAAATATAAAATATGCATTATATGGGAATATATATGTATATGAAATAAGGTTTTTTTTTTTTTTTTCGGAACTGGGGATTGAACTCAGGCCCTTGTGCTTGCCACAGAAGTGCTTATCCCACTGAGCGTGAAATAAGTCTTGGAGGTGATATGCACTATGGAATAGTATTCTGGTAGAAGAAGGAAAAAATTGTGATTGGTCAGAGCTGTCACTGCTTATTTGTGACTTTGAACATATCTTCAAACTTTGTTCTATTTTAGCTTCAAAGTAAGAAAACTAATTTTGTAAATGCTTTTTAAATGTCCGCAGATGTAAATGTCAATTTTACTTTCCCCTTGCCTTCAGTACCTACGTAAAGTGGCTTTACATTCTATTGCTACTTACCTGGAAATACCTGAACAACTGTTTTCCTGTTCCTACTACGAGCCCACAGAAACAAACTCCCTTTCATTACATATGAGATGGCGGCACTGTTCTGAGCCATTCCCTTCCCCTGTTCCATAATGTCTCTCTTTGTGGCTTGAACACTCATGCCAAGCTCAGTTTTAGGAAGCTCTAGTTCTCTTCCAAATTGCCTCGAGGAACTTATAGTTCTTTACTTCCCATCACATCACAATTTGTTTTTGTCCATTGAAACTTTTGAACCTATCTTACACAGATACTACGACTTACGTATTTTCCTCTTGCCCTTTTTTGTCTGCTGTACGTGGGTGCTAGTGAGACCAATTAGAAATGAAGCAACACTAAAGACAATGTTCTGAGAGCGCCTGTGATATGAGTTTGGTTGAAAGAAAAGGTGAGTTTGTCAAATGAGGAATTCAGGATGCTGGTTTTGCCCCTTTTCTGCTGACACTCTGGCCTGGTACAAAAATTATGTTGCAAGCAGCAGGGCTAAAGATGTGACTCACAGAGCAGAATCCGGCTTCTAACACTGCACTGCAGTTGCCGTTGAGCTATCCCTCAGTGCTCTATGTCTGGAATCCTTGTTGGTGGGGAAAAATAATCTGCTCTTTGGTTAGGCCCCTGTAGTCCAGTCTCTGTCACATGTGCTTAAACATAACAACAAATGGATATGGTATGGTAATTCATCCTTAGTTTCCACTGGCTCCACTTGCTCAATACCGATAGTGGAATGCTCCTGAATCATTTTCTGTATTGGATTTTGTACTTTCACATGACACTACCAGCTTTGAAGAAAAATTTAAAAAGGCTTTGTTTGAAATAAATTCTATAAGCAAATTCAAATCTTATATTCTTCATGAAGCCTATTTCAGTAACCAACCAGTCAGAATTTTCTAGTACCTATACTTTCAACTACACTACCATAAGTTATATTTTGCAATAGTTACTTTTTCCTATAATTTTACGAGCATTAGATTTAGTACTTTAGCCACATTCCACATTCTCAAAGGATTGGAGGCTCCTAAGTGTTACTTGAGATTCTCTGCAGTGTTTCTCTCTTCCTTGTACACCATCCAGCATCACATGTACTGTGATTTGACTTACAGAAAAACATAGGTCAAAACCGTAATTCCCACAGTCATAGTGTTTAAAAAGCTAGGAAGTCAAGTGTGGGACTAATGTCCTTACTAAAACTGTCCCAGAGAGCTGGTTGGTGGCTTCTTCCACACAAGGACACATCAAAAAGGCTCAATAGGGGACCCAAAAATAGGGCACTTAAAGCCACAGTTTGAAATCATTTGGCTTTGATCTTCAACTTTCAGTACTCTGAAATTGTAGGGAAAATTATGCTATGCATAATTTATCTAGATTATAGAATTTGTTAAACTAATTCAGACTAAAAGAACACCTTATCTAAGGAATCTTTGGGCACATGTGCATGTACATGGATAAACCCATAAAATTATTTTGGCTTATCAATTAATGTTGAATGGGACTTATTCAACATTTTTCTCCTTAATAAAGAATTTATCTCAAAATAGCATTGTTTAATGAAGATGGTCTCATGCTGAAATATTTAGCAGAAAATTGAAACAAAACCTTTGTGTTCAATTTCCTCCTTTTATAAGTATATAGCAATTTTGTGAGACACCATGTAAAATATTTGAAGAACATCTTTTATGTGTACTTACTTCCCTAAGTAAGGAAACTAATAGTAGAAAAATAAGACATCGTTTATTCTTTGCATGTATGTCCTTAATTGTTCACATTTGAATGAAAGTATACCTAGAGTGCAAACCTTGGAAAACTCAAACACTACAACTTAGATTTCTTTTTTTTTTTTTTTTTTTTTTTTTTTTTTTTTTTTTTGTCTTTTTGAGACAGGGTCTCACTATGCAGTTCAGGCTGGTCTTAAGCTCACTTTGTAGCTCAGGCTGGTCTCAAACTCACAGCAGTCCTCCTGCCTCAGCCTCCCGAGTGCTGGGATTACAGGCCTGCGCCACCGTGCCTGGCTACAACTTAGATTTCTTAACAATCTTAAATATTCTTAGTAAAGAATGTTGTGCATTATTTAAAAACTCTAATCACTCTCTCCTAGTTTGGAGTGAACTGAATGTGTCAGTATTAAAATCACAGCAGTCATTCTAACATAAAAATCACCAAGGGAAAAATGAAGATATGAATGCAATAGGATTTTCTTCACACTCTATAAAGTTTTCCTCTTGTTAAGCTTTAAAAATTTTCTAGTGTTTGCCCATATTAGCACTATTTCTAAAATATAAGACAGCTGCTAGGCTACCTGGAATAAATGAAGTAGTGGTGAGGATAAAGAGTTGGCCTACACTAACCATTGGAAATGAAATATATTTTAGAAAGTACAATTCTGGCTTGTAAAGGTGCATGTGATTTGCAGTATGCAAGTTTGAAACCTGCTTTTCTCTATTTAATTCTCTGATTTATAAGCACATTCCTGTTGTTTTTCAGAAGTGACGATCTGAGTCTAGGGACATTGCTAACCTGAGCCTCTATCACACCACAGTGATCTTACCCTGCTTTCCCAACTAATCATCTATGAACTCTCTCCACCCATCATCTTCTCAATCTAATTTTTCATGGATTTAAGTAAACACAGGAGTTTTACTATTGCATTATTATCTCAACACTTTTTTAAAGAAATGTATCACTTTGGTTCTGCAGATTGTTAATTGACTAGAAAGCTACAGGAAGTTTTCCCTGAAACACTATATCAAGAAGCAAAGATGAGAGAAGTATTGAGCTTTCTTTCCCAGTCCTGGCCCCATAATGCTCTCTGCCTTCATGTTCTCCCTGGGAAACAAAAATCAGAATAGTCCAGCTGAGCCACGTCAACTTCCACAACAGTTCTGATTGAAAAAAGCTTCTGATTAGCTGTCTCTACTTCAAAATTGTTAATTTTTTAAAAATGTTTAGTTTTTTTGTTTGTTTGTTTGTTTCTTTAGTTGTGGTACCAGGGGTTGAACTCAGGACTTTGCACTTGTCAGACAGGCACTTATGCTGTTGACCAGTCTCCCCAGCCTCTTCTACTTTGGAATAGTGAAATAAAGTATTTATTTATTACTTCAATTTTAATTTGTGCCTACTTTCCAGTTACTGACTCTTTCATATAAATACTTGCTCACACCAGTAACATAAAAAATATGAGTTTAGTAAATTCAATAACCTTTAGGCTAATTTTCTAAATTTAAATATGTAAAAGGTCCTAGGATTTTACTTTTTATCTTGAATATTCATGATAAGCAAGTAAGAGGCCCTTGAGAATTCAATAACAAATAATACTCAGGTTCAGCAGATGTACGCTTACCAATTCCTGGCTAGGGAAGTGGAATTTCGTGGCATGACTCCGATTATTGAAGTGGCTCTGTTCAGAGAACATATAATCAGCCACAGAAATAGTTGGCAGTTGATAGCTATTCAGTCAGATATTCAGGATCAAGAATTTAAGACCAAAATGAAATTGGTTTTTGTTTCCTACTATTGTACACATAGAGCATAAAGTCAGGGGAAAAAACAGCAGCAAAACTTCAGTTTTGATGTGGAGTTAAGTATATCCACTCTGTGTAATAAACACAGTGGTTTTAGAGAATGAATCTTTTTGAAGGTGATGAAAGATTAATGAAAAAAATAGGTGTGTGTGTGCGTGTGTGTTTCCATATACAGGAGTACTCTGCATAGTTTGGGCTTTTGAGACTTACACGGCTTGACTAATATGCAATTTGAATAAAAATATATTTTACAATGAAATGCATTTTGTTTATTATCTCTTCTGACCAGGATGATGTTTGAAAATAGCCTTCATTTGCTGAAAACACAAAATATTCATGCAGAACTCATAAAAGAATATAAATCACTGTCACGATCTCTAAAAGGCTCTTCTTGAGGTCAAATTCTGCTGCAGGACATCAGCGGAGATAGAGTGCGGGCTAAGTGTAGCCACAATCCCGAAGCTGTGCAGATCTTTAAGGCTTTTCTTTCACTCCCTTTGTTGGTCACCGATGTTGAGGGGAAGTGATTTCATTCTTTTATTAGTTTCTGTTGGAGTCCTAAACTTTGCTTTCTTATCTTTTCCAATTTACTAACAACAAAGAGTTTAGCTTCCTTGCTGATGATTGCAGTTTTCTGACTTCAAATAACAGCATTTATGGCAACAGTGAGGATCCTGAAGATCTCCAGGTGTTTCCTGCAATTTGAAAATAAAAATGAATCTTTAACTTCTTTGTAAATTTAGGGCTTGGCAAATCATTAAAGCTTCTCTTAATTTATTTCTCCACATACTGCAGACATACCATTGGTTTATTCTTTTAAAATTTGTGTCAGACTCTTTTTAAATTCTAAGCATCTCAAAAATAAGTGTTATGCATTGCAAAGGCGAAATATAATGTCTTTCATATAAGTGGTATAATGTTATATCTAAATACACTGATTTCTTTTTAAAAAAAAACTTTTTTTTTTTTTGTGGGCAGCTCAGCTCAACTTGTGTGCAGGACTGGCACAGCATATGGTGCTGGGGATTGAACCGTGGTCCCTGTATGCTTGCTTAAGCTTGCCTGAGCCCAGTGCTATAGACTGCTGAGCTATCTTGTCAGCCCTAGATATATTAATATTTCAAGAGCTAAACTTGACTCTGTCATATTTAGTAAGCTGAAAGGATCCTAAAAGGTTCTCAATGAAAAAGTAACTTGTTGCTATTTTTATTGTTCATGTTTGTTTTATAATCATACTGTCTACTACTGGCATATCAAGCAAAATCATGTCCTCAAGAAAAAGCCCATTTTTAGTTTTCTGTTTCCATTCATAGAACTAAGTTCCACCTTGGAATTAAGGTGTGAGAATCACATGTAAACTGCTGAATTCAGATTTGTCTCTGAAATAACAATGAAAACAATTATGTACCTATATATCATAAAAATATTTGATAAAAAATTTTGGTAGAAATATATCAGGGCAAATATCACTAACTTGCTTTATCTGTAATTGTTAATTCTCACTTTGGGGGCATTTCAGTGTATGGTAGGGCATACTTTCAGTTAATAGTAATAATAAACACTACCTATGAATGTTCACCTCTATGGAAATAAGGCTGAGTATGGCTCTAGTTCAGTTATTGTCTGAATAACAGCAATTACATATGTAAAATGTATGGCATACATTTGTGCTTCCATCTTACAAACTATTATTACACTATTGTGAATTATTATTATAAGGACAATCTTACAATTACATTTCTGTTCAAACAATTCTCAGTCATTTACAGATTCTTACAGCGACAGAGCATTTTGGAACTCTCAACATAATAATAAAATACCCTGCATTTTTCTCAGGATTCTATGAGTTTATAAAATCTGTGGCTCTTGAGAGTACCTAATTGACTTTACATGGGAGAGTAATCATGTCAACTTCTTTTTTTGAAGTACTGGAGATTGAATTAGGAACTTTGCACTTGCCAGGCAGGCGCTTATGCCACTGAGCTGTATCCCTGGCCCCAGGTGTCTATTCTGACTCTTTGACTGTCTCTTTCCCACTGCCCATTCTAATACATATTTCTAAGGTATGTATTAGCTATGACTTTATTTTAGCTATATCCACTTAGCAGTAATAGCTAATAAAGTATTAACAAGTGTTCATTGCATTCATTACCTCAGTTTGACCTGCAATCCTTCATTTTGTTTTTCTTATCTTTATTCCTTACCATTAAAATACAAAGCATAAGTGTAGAACTCCAACAAAGAACGATTGGCTGTTATGGATTGAATTGCCAATGTCCCCTAAAACATAGATGCTGGGGCCTATTTGAAGAAAGTAACTCACTGGGCTCTTCTTGAAGGATATGACTGCTAATCATAGTCATTAACTGAAATGATTGAGAAATGTCTAGAAGTTTAGAAAAGCACAGTTCTGGTATATCTGAGGGTGACTGAGAAGTAGCCTAGCAAATGGGAAGATCAACCTCTGAAGTACGTGGTCCCACCCCGTGGGCTTGTAGCTTTCACAGGATAAAGGAGAAAATAGTTAGAAGTGATCCTCCCTATTCCTGAAGAGCTCCTGTTTGTCATTGCCTTTGGACATTAAACTCCAGTTTCGTCAACCTTCTAACACATGTTCCCATAGATCGCTGTCTTAGTTACTTTCTTCGCACTCCTGGGTCAAAATACTCAACACCTCATTAAGGAAGGAAAGGTTTATTTAGTTTACAGTTAGTGGAGGCATCAGTCCATGCTCAGCTGGCTCCAATGCAGAGAGGCAAATGGCAGCGGACAGTAGTTCATGACAGGTGGAAACAGCAAAGAACGAAGGGAGGAGAGCATCTGCTGGCAGCTAGCAAGCCTCTCTCCCCTCCCTATATTCTATTCAGACTATCTGCACCAGGGTGAGTGTAGCACCAAAACCATAATCCAAGCATTAGATTATGAATTAGTCACAAACTCCAGCAGCCATCCCAATGAGTGCATGAGGCTTTGCAGGGGGGAAAGCTAAACACAAACCACAAGAGTGGGAGATGTGCAGTGAACTTTCAGGGCTTCAACTTTGCACTGCATTCATGATCCCCATCATTCTGAAGCTTTTATCCTATTGGGCTGTGCCCTTACTAGAACATTCTGCTCTGCAGTGTGCTGATGGCCACTGTGGACTCTTCTGCCTCTGATTCTGTAGATAGCCAATAGTAGTTCTCCCACTTCTGATCCTGCTAGGCTATCTAGTATACATCATTGCACAATTATATGTATATTCTGCATTGATCTCGTCCCATAGTGAAGCTTAACATTGTTTATTTTGATTTTTTTCCTATTGTTTCTATATTTATGGATCTAGACTAGCATTTTTGTCTTAATAATGCATATAATATTAGAGAATATTTAGTTGATCTTATGTTACCAACAGTTTGTTGATGGATTGATTGAGACAAGGTCTTACTATGTTGTCCAGTCTGGCCTTGCACTCACTTTGAAGCCAAGTTGGCCTCTGCCATGTGGTGATTTTCCTGCCTCAGCCTTTCAAGTGCTGGGATTACAGGCCTGTGCCATCACATCAGACCACAACAGTTTTACTTTAATTGGACCACTTTTAAAGTGTTGATTTTAGCATGCTTACATTTGTTAGGTAAATAGTGATGGATCAGTAAACAACACAGCTAGTTGAAATCTAGGGATGCTGAATGAGACTTTCTGGAAAAATTTCAGAGGAGAGTCTGAGTCCAGTTTATAGAACTGGGCAGTTAGTGTGGAGGGCGTGGATGGGGCGAGCAAGGGCTGTGGTAACAAGGAAGATGAAGAATGACAGCAAGTGGGTCCAGTGGGCCACACCCTATGCAATTTTCCCAGGCTGCAGCAGGGGTCTGCAGGTCTTAAGAACCTGCTCTGATAGTTCTTGGAGCACAGGAACTGGGACAGCAGTGGGGAATGCAGATGGAATCAGATCCATCAAGATCCTTAAAGATCCTAGAGGCAATTGAATTGGAATGCTTTCCCTAAATCATTTTTATTCTCATTTATTATATTATACACTTACTGTTTGTGGAGGTGCGCACACTGTGTTCATTGGTTAGAAACATACTTTATGCTGCTAATTGACGAGTCAAAATACTTACAGAGAAAGGGTCAAAATGTTGAACAAAGACATGCAGGTGAAAATACAGGGGATGTTTACCCTGGAAATCAGTAAAGGTGACTATACTTTTCTTTAAAAATATTCAAAATATTTAAAAGAATTTCACCTAGAAGAAACATTGCAAGCGTTCTGGAAACTTCTCAATGATCAACTTGAACCAAAGGTAAATACCCATAGAAGTTGATTAGCGTCTTGGTAAGGAAATTGTATCTGTATAACCATGCCATTCCTTTCCAGTCAGCATAGATTCTCAAGTAACAAAGCCTCAATCATCGTATAGGTTTGGTTTCTAGTCTCAAAGATAAGAGGAGAGAGTCCTGTTGTGTATTACTGGAGACAATTTCTTAGTATTCTTACTATTCTTAAACATACAAACATATACATGCATATATAAATATATTTGGGTAAACATACATATGTATGTTGAATATACACTACACACACATGCACACACACACACATATAAATAAATAAATAAATATATATTTAAGATTCTCTAACATACCCACCACTCACTCAGTTAATCCAAGGATTCACTGGAGGATTTGGAATATCTTATGGGAATTCTTACAAATTTTCTTTCTTTTTTTTGTGGAACTGGGTATTGAATGCAGGCCCTTGCGCTTGCCAGGAAAGCGCTTATTCCACCGAGCCATCTCCTAGGCCCAATTCTTACACATTGTCATTGTCAATTTTTTTTTTTTTTTTTTTTTTTTTTTTTTTTTTTTTTTTTTTTTTTTTTTTTTTTTTTTTTTTTTTTTTTTTTTTTTTTTTTTTTTTTTTTTTTTTTTTTTTTTTTTTTTTTTTTTTTTTACTGGTACTGTAGATTAAACTCAGGACCTTGTGCTTGCCAGGCAAGTGCTTATTCTACTGAGCTATCTCCCCATCCTGTAATTGACAGTTTTACAAAATCAACATAGAACATTACTTACATCTGAGAAAACTTGTTATTAATGAACAGATGCCAATTGCTAGTGATCAATATTTTCTTAAAAATAAAATAATATATTTAGACTTACATTTCATAATTTTTGGTGGAAACTAAATTCCAATTATTTATGTGTAGTTCTCAAAATCTAATTTATTTATGTTTGTGAAAAATGGGGAGTTTTTCACCTTCCTTTTCTGTCAACATTTCTCTGATTTGAGATCTTTGTGCAAAAAGAATTGTGATAGAAATCAGATCCAGACAAAGATGCTTGACAATTAACAGTATATCTGATTTACTCTTTTGCTTCCTTTTTTCTTCTTGTACTCTTTCTTCCTTCCTTCCTTCTGCTCTTACTTTACTCTTTTGCCTATTTCCATTCTTTCCTTCCCTCCCTCCCTCCTCCTTTCTTCTTTCCTCCTTTCACTTCTTGTGACTGGTTCTTTCTGTCTTTGATACCTACACCAAAAAATCACCTCAATAGGAAGCCTTTTCCTGACTTTAAACAAAGTGTCTGCAAGTCAGATTTGTTATTTTCATTAAATTTTCACTAAAATTTTGGAATCTCTTAAAAAATATATTTCTTTTTTCCCTGGCAGAACCAGAGACTGAACTCAGATCCTTGAGCTTGTCAGGCAAGCGCTTATTCTACTGAGCTATCTCCCCAGCCCCTAGAAAGTATATTCCTTCATAAATTTTTATCCTTATTAGGATATAAATTTCATGGCATGAAAAATAACCTTTGTCTTATTGATCATTATGTTCTCTATATGTAGTACAGTCCCTGATGTATATGTAGATATATATATTCAATTGTCTGAAGATATTCAGGTAAATGCTGGATATGCATTTTAAAAATTAACCTTATTCTTTAAATTAATATTTATTGATAATTCATTCCATCTGGCCTTTATTGTTGTAAATTCAAAATTAATACTAGACACAACTACTGGCTAAATAAATAACTTCAAGAAATTGAGTTACTGATAGAATACGCTAAAGTTGAATTTAGCATTTAATAATTGTGTAAAATTAATAATTCCCCATGTTTTTGAGGTGACAGCTTCTTTTAATATTTATCCAGAGCTTTGCTATGAAAATATCCAAAATCTGATCTGGGCCATTATTTCATTTTATCTTATTGTTTATGAATATTATTCTTTTTTCAGTACTAGGGATTGCACTCAGGACCCTGTGCTTGCCAGGTAAGTACTTACTCTACTGAGCTATCTCCCTGAGGTCATGAATAGTATTTAATATAATAAGTTATACAACATGCTCAAAGAGAATATATATATATATATATATATATATATATATATACATATACATATATATATACTCATAAGTGAAATTTCTATTTATAAAGATATATTTTTATATAACATGCAAGATAGTTAATTCCCTGTCTCAAATATTAGTTTTATTTTTCAAAAGTTAAAGTGGAAAAAAGAGCTATTGACTGACTATAAGAAACTATATTAATATGTTTAATCTTTTTAAAAAAATCAAACTTAGGAAATCTCTTTTGATAGAATTAAATAAAAAATGACATCTAGATTAGTTAATTAAATAGATTTTACTTTTTAAAAAACCTCCCATCTACCAATTTATTTTCTTCGCAAAAGATCATACATTGAAAGCCATGGAAGCCTGCCTACTGACTAAGGTGGGAAGAGTATTTCTGGCATATATTTCTATTTGAAAATCACCTTTCTTTTGCATTTAGGAGCTACAGGCAAAAAGTAAGAAAAATCATGCTAGTTTTATTACCCAGAGGAAAACAGTCACTGTGCTTGTCAGGTCTATGCGTATTTCTCCCATTGTGGGAAATTTTTGAAATTGTTGGTGATTATCTTGCAGTGCACACAATTAAAATTGTTAGATTCCTTTCATAAGAAATGCCAGCCATTGTCACTATGAGGTATCTGTCAATTTCCCCTGGAATATAAATGTGCTCACATCATACAATCGGCATTTATGAGGGACAGAGTTAAAGCAGAAATGATGAATAACTCATGGATATTCATTGTAGTATGTAGGGCAAATTCTATTCACTCTGCAAATTCTTTGGCCATAAACTATTCCTTTTATGGCTTCATCTCCTTCTGAAGTGTTGCACTGCATAGAATTTTATACTTTAATAGTGTAGATTAAATGCAATGGGTTTGAGCAGAGGGTAGATGAGAATTTGAAGATAGCTGGCTCATCAAACATTATTGGAGAACAGATATTATTAATAAGTGTTCTCTTGCCTAGCAAAACCTCTGATTTTGGTTACTGTAAAGGACTAGTAGTCATATTGAATAAGATCATAATTGGAGTATTAGACTGTTCTATTCGGAAAATGTCACATTTCAGAGATTTTGTCACCTTTCTTTTCAGATACAAAGTTAGATTTAAGAGAGTTTTTGTGGATACAGAAAGGGCAAAATGCTCTATCAATAACCTGCTCCATCATCCGCTCTCCTATTGACTCTCATTCCAGTATTCACCATGTTACCACATGAAGGGTCCTCTGGGATTCTTTCAAGGTTCTTGGTGTCAAGAACAAAAAGTTGTTCATTGAAAAAGCCTAAAGGTTAAGAGAAAGGTGTTTCTTATATCTGAAACTTCTATTCTGGCTTTTCCTTCATTCCCATGAGGCACTGAGAGAGGAGATCTATCAAAACTTCACTTGATTTGGCAGCAGGTTTCAACTGCTGTATGGAAAGACTAACCAGGATACCAGCTGTTATAAATAAAATATGGAAAATAGTACTTATGTGACTGGTCCCATCAGATTTAAGTGAGGGATCAAAATATCACTTTCTGATTGGTTCTGCTTGTAAAGCTTAGGAGCCTAAGAGTCGTTGTTGATCTTTGATGCATTCTGCCCAGTTTTTTGTACTCTACCCAGCTCTAGTCTACTACCTCAAGCAGAGGCATAGACCTAAGGCCAATGCCTACTCCTAAGAAATCTGAAGAGGACTATGTCAATTTTAGACAACAGGAACTGAATTAGAAACAGCTTTTCTAGTCTAATTTGTATTTTGTAGCTTAATTTGTGCTTTTGTTACCACAACTTCAGTCCTATTCTCTGATTTACTAGTTATCACAAATTTAAGTCATTGTTCTATAAACTAGTTTTCTTAGTTATTTCAAAGAGGTATACAATTGTCAAAGTAGCTGATGAATATTTTTTATTAATGAATTTTATAACTTTATCTAGCCTGGTTCTGATTTTTATTTAAAAACGATGATATCACCTGTGAATGATTTTGATTCTAGTAGTCTGCTATAAATTTTTGCTGAAGAAGCTTGGTCTCTAGATTTATGCAGGTGAAACTGTGATTAATTTTATTAATACTGATTACAGTTTTTGGTTGTTGTTGTTGTTTTAGTGTATTTTGTACAGGCTCTCACTATGTAGTTCAGACTCATAGTGATTCTCGTGTCTCAGCCTCCCAAGTACTGGGATTACAGAGATACTTAGTGGATATAATTTTGTTAATTTGTTACTATATCATTCATCTCTTACGTAGGAACAACAGTCTGATCATGTACTCAAAAGTCTCCCTTCTCAAGGGATATCTAGCATAGTTTTACAATACACCTAGTTATATTTTATTTTTCTACCATTTTAAATTTTCTTCTCTACATTTCCATTTCTCTCATTGTACGTATCTCAGGTTTTCATTTATACAAAAGTGTAAAAAATTCTACAGAAACCCCATTTTTAGTTTGTCAGGTTTTTAGTGACTTTATGAAACAAAATAAATAGCAACGAATATCAGGTATGAGATTGGAACCAAAAAAAAATTTTTGTTTGTTTCTTTGGGTTATTTTCCTTTGTCCTCTTAAGTAAATGAGTCTGTTTGTGTTACTTGGATTTGTTACTTGATATATTTTAAAACTCCATCTCTGAACCTGTTTTACATTGAGCTACTTGTTTCACTGTGAATGAAAAAAAAAAAATAGTAACTTATCCAAGCAAAGTGGTATAGCATTAATGACAAGGTATCATTAAAAAACAAAATAGTCTGGAAAAATCAGCTTTGAAAAAGAATCTAAGCAATGAAAGCTCACACGTAAACTACTCGTCAACACAAAGAACCTATTTAGCTCAGAAAATTTTCCTTTGGATACACTGAATGTAATCAATACAAGTATTTGTGAAAAGAAAGTAAGGCTCTGCAATATGAATGGTAAGTAAAACCATCACTTAGTAAAGGTCAATGTTTTGACTGTGTGCTAAAATTGATTAGTATGAAGTTAGCTGGGAAAATATCTAGTTGTGAACTCTATCTTCTGAAACTTTGAGTTGAAAAGATGAACTACAGGGCCTGCCAAATAGTTCAGTGGGTGAAAGCACCTGCAAGCAGGCACAGGAGCAGGGGGTTCCATCCCTGGGTCTTCCATGCATGACCCATCCCCGGGGTGCACTGAGACAGCACTTGAGACTCAGCGTGGTAGCATGTGCCTATAATCCCAGCTTTTGAGAGGCTGTAAACAGGTGGATCACTATAAGTCCAATCTAGCAGTGAGACCCTGAACACCATGTAGACCCTTCCCTAAAAAAAAATTAAAAATAAAAACATGAACTACAAATTATACAGTGATTTCAGGATTTCCTTTTACTCTTTATAAATGTCATTGTAGTTTTTAAAATGTGTAATGAAACAATTATAGAAAGCTGAATTTGGAACTGTGCTGAGATATAAAATCCAATGTGTTCATTCAGAGGCAAATATACTCTACTCCACTGTGTTTAGTTTTACAAATGTCAAATCTGATTTCAGACACTCTTCAAATGTACATTTATTTGTCCATTAAATACGTATAATTCTGTTTCAAATTTTCTTTACACTTATACTCTAGCAATGTGTTATATTTAGTAGTCTGATTTAACCTAAATGTTTTTACTTCCTTAGTTAAATAGGATCATGATTAAATATGAAAAAAAGATAGACAAAGAAGGCCTCCTTGCTTGGAAAAGGGCAAATGCTAACTTCCAGATCAAACACTGGGGCTACATCTCTCTCTGTGCAATACTTTCATGGCATATCATGAAGAGCTTGTCTTACAACTATAGAAATTCATTTAGGAAACTATCTATGTGTGATGTCAGCTTAAAATAAGGCCTTTGTGATATATGACTACAGCAAGGCAATGGAACTGGAGAGAAAACGTTATACTTACACACAGGATTATTTTGAGGCTGAATTTCACAAAACAAAAAAGTTGGTGAACAAAGACATCAATATGCTTTGGGCTGTACTTTTATTACTCTTTTAAGTCTTATTTTTTAGATTATCTGTACAAAAAGTTCAGATTTATATTCCACATTCACATTGCATACATGAAGTAAAAAGCTTGTACACAGTATAAGATGCCTGTCTCTGTAAATATTACAAAAAGTCTGGTAATTCCTACTTTTATACCAATGCTATATGGAGCTTCCCCTAACTGTGGATATGTATAGGGAATATTGTCATTCTCTCATCAAAGAGCAGAAACATTTGGATTCAAACAGCATAGCCACTGTGAAGGTGACGTGAGTCATATAGCTTTATTTCACCTGGATAACAGGTAGCCCCTTGCTCAGATTCTCATATGTTTTTGCTACACACTTTCGAGTATTCTGAAATATTTCACTGACCTGTTTTATCTTTTCACATCTACAGAGATTTCTAGTTTTTGTATGAAAACTGTGTGAGTACCTGGATATTCTGTGAATGAAGATTTAAAGCTGATCTAAGAGTTTTCTCTTTTACATACTGACAATGCATGTCTTCTTTTCTGAATATAGGAAATGTGATAGATTTATTTTAGGGCTAGTTTAAAGCCCCAGGATTTCTTACTTATAAAACACATGGTGAGCCATCACTAACAACTGTTCATTCAAAATGGTGAGGTAAAAGATAGGCCCAGTTTGTAATTTATAACAAAACAGCACAATAATTCAAATGTTCTATTTTATATCCCACTGCTCAAAGAACATATGATAGTCAATTCTGGTGACAACTTTAATAAAAGACACATAGATCAATGATGGTAAAGACTTTAGAGCATAAGTACCCAAACTACAACTCCGAACCACCTATTTACAGCAAAATTCCAATGCAGCAATTACTCCTGGATATTTGACTTCTGGGTTAGCATGGTTCATGTGAGGTCATCGAAGGTTATGAGTGCCTGGTGCAGCATGCCTGCCACAGGTTTTTCACAACTGGCTGAGCTTATCGTTTTCACAGTTTTGAATGTGCCTGGATAACGACTTTCTTGAGGAGGGAAGACCCACCTTGGAAGTGGATAGCACACACCAATAGGCTTGAGTCTTTCAGTTTTACTTCTCCAGCAGAGCTCATCTTCAGCACCAGGACATCCATCACCAGATTTCCAGATCAGACTCTTCAGCCTGCCAGTGCAGCTCCTTTGGCTTCCTGATATGGACTTGCACAGGACTTCAGTATAAATTCCAGGTTTAGGTTTTGGCTGGATCTCTCAGATGTGGCTCCCTCTGCATTCTTCCACACATGACTCTGCAGGCACCATGGCAATCCTGACTTGTGAATCCTATACCTTTCATATATTTTACGCTAAATCTGTTCCTCTAGTGAATGCTGATACATTAATTTTACTAGAAAAAAATAACAAGGAAACATAGATGTACATATACATTTTCAGGGACATTTGAATACCATAGTATTGTTGTCTTTAACTGAACTTTACTTCTGAGCTGTTCTAACTCTAGTTTTAATAAAGTTATATGGTTAATAGTACAAAGAAAAGTGTAGAAGAATACATAAACTGACATGCACCTGAGTCCTTTCTAATATATATAATGACAGATAGTCCCAACCACCCACTTTTACATTTAAAGTTGATTCATGGAAATCTATATGGGACATTTTTATACCACAGTCCTCAGGGGAGAAAAATCTGCAGACATTTTGATATTAGAGCAGTGCCAGAATGTCTATAAGTAATTCCTACTCTCTTGTAGACTGGAGGGCTAGGAAATATGCCAACATTGCAAATTTCTCCTATTTCCACTCTTTGCATTCATATTACAGTGAATGAGAATGGATGTGTTACCCACTTTCTATTACATGTATTAGCTGAAGCTATAGAGTACAGTGAGAAATTTCCTCTTTTTTGAGACATTGGACAGCCCCACATGACTTGGTGTGACCAGAACACTCAGTGTTTGTCCTTTACTTTTCAGAATAGTTTCACAAGTTCCAGAGACTGCTACAGATCACAGCAGCTATGAGCAGCATTTCAATTGTATAGTTATAGCCTTTCTGGGTAATATTTTCAGGAGGAGGAACCAGTTTTTTTTTTTTTTTTTTTTTTTTTTTTTTTTTTT